>JAUMHH010172635.1:4905-15984 GCA_032359455.1 Chlamys rubida | reverse complement strand
CCAATGACCTTGACCTTTGGTCAGTTGACTCCTTGTTTAATTCTGATCAACTTTGCTTCATCATGTCATAACAAAATATTCATCAGTGAAAAATTTGACATTGACGTTTGACTTTGACTTTTTTCCTCAGTGTGTCTCTGTTTAATTCCGACCAATTTTATGTTTTTCAAAATAATGGCATGTTGTATGACAATACAGAATATTTTCCTTCACTGTGATAACATCGATCAGAATAATATTGTTCTTATTAATTTCTTAGTATTCTATAATAATGCGTTTTATTTATGATAAAGAAAACATTTTAAATTGGGTGTGTAAACAAAAGAGTTACCTCTCTGATAAAGATTCATTACTCACCTCTCCCATCCACCACAGAACTCCACAGAACTCCAAGGGCCTAGTATTTTCGGTTCGATCAACCATAGAACTCCAAAGCACTAATTATCACAAGTCCGTCTCTAATATATAATACAACTCCTTTAAGGGTTTCATTGTCAATAGTCACTTTTCTATCTACCAGAATGGGGCTCTTGATCAGCTGTCCCTAATTACCAGTCACCTTTAACAGACAACCAAGGGGTTCAATACCAGCAAACACTTTCCTTTCAACAATAGAGATCAACGACTCTTTACCATTTAATAGTTTCTCTACCATCAAGCAGAAAAATCCATGGCTTATTACGATTGGTTTCTCCTTGGCTAGTAACCATTAGTTGCTCTTCCGTCCACAATAGACATCCATGGCTCTTTACGATTAGGTAAACTCCCATCAATAGATATCCATTGCTTGTTATCATTCTGTCTTTCCATTCAACCATAGAGATCCATGGGTCTTTACCATTAGTTTCTCTCCCATCAACCATAGATGTCCATGGCTTCTTACCATTAGTTTCTCTCCCATCAACCACAGATGTCCATGGCTTCTTACCATTAGCTTTTCTCCCATCAACCATAGATGTCCATTGCTGGTTATCATTAGTTTCTCTCCAATCAACCATAGATGTCCATGGCTTCTTACCATTAGCTTTTCTCCCATCAACCACAGATGTCCATTGCTGGTTACCATTAGTTTCTCTCCCATCAACCATAGATGTCCATTGCTTCTTACCATTAGTTTCTCTCCCATCAACCATAGGTGTCCATTGCTTCTTACCATTAGTTTCTCTCCCATCAACCATAGATGTCCATGGCTAGTTATCGTTAGGTTTTCTCCCATCAACCATAGACATTCATTGCTGGTTACCATTAGTTTCTCTCCCATCAACCATAGATGTCCATTGCTTCTTACCATTAGTTTTTCTCCCATCAACCATAGACATCCATGGCTTCTTACCGTTAGTTTCTCTCCCATCAACCATAGATGTCCATGGCTTCTTACCATTAGCTTTACTCCCATCAACCATAGATGTCCATTGCTTCTTACCATAAGCTTTTCTCCCATCAACCATAGATGTCCATGGCTTCTTACCATTAGCTTTTCTCCCATCAACCATAGATGTCCATGGCTTCTTACCATTAGCTTTTCTCCCATCAACCATAGACATACATTGCTGGTTACCTTTAGTTTCTCCTCCATCCACCAGTGACATCATGGTTTAAACTTATTACCATTAGTTTGTATCCCATCAACCATAGATATTTATGGCTAGTTAACCATGGATTTCTCAGATTAACTATGTAATTCCATATAAGTATAGTAGACCCAGCTTCCTTTCCACTTTTTGGCTTCATACCAGTAGTTCCTTAAAAGATAAGATGGTGAAAAAGATTTCATCATGTCATGTAATGTACAATTTTAGCACACTCAAATTTTGATAAATAGAAGAATTTCAGCATGTTATCGCATTGATGAATTGGGTCAGTCACATTACATATTAAAGTCTATAAGAAAACAATAAACGGAAACATTAGTTAGTGCAATCATAACTTAGTGCAGTATTTCAACACAAAAAGCATGAAAATAAGATTACCACTAAAATATGTACATTAACAGTAAATTTAGTGGTAATATTTATTTTAATACATGTACTGTCATTGCCAATATAAAAAAGCAAAATACTGAAACAGCTATTACTATATATGATCTATGTAGCTTTCCAGAAGACAGATCAGCTCTAAGGAGATTGTGCATACTTATTTTCAACTTTTGACAATTAATGTTACCATATTCCAGTTGGAATAACTTTGGTATATTTTTCACAATAACATCCATACCAAGCCTATGTATTTGATCTGTGTTAATTTTTGACAAAGACTGCCTTTGGGTCCCTTATGGACAACAAGTTTTTATCAATTGCATTTTCGATGCATCTGCTTTTAATGAATCACTCATGTTTTTTCCTTTATTTTTCTAAGAACATTGGTGATTTGATCGCAAAGGTATCATTCCTAGTGCTCATTATCTTTTTATCATTTCACATACAAATATTTCGAAGATATTAACTAAACTTCATTTTGTTGGTAATGTGAATATCAACAGGAAAACATTGCTAGCACCCTTCGTAGAATTTGTCTTTTGCAGTTATTATGTTGACAGTGAATGGCAGCCAAAAACAGTTCTAACATTTCGTGGGAGATTGATGAATAATTGTGTGAATAATATAAAGTATACACTCGAGTCCTTGTACAGAAAGGTGATTAAACTGTTTTAAACTGATAATTAACTGAATTACCTCGAGCCTTCCATTGCCATGAGAATTGTTGCTATGGACGATATGTTGCTATATTAAGTTAGGTACTTCTGAGCACCGACCAGATGACACCTCTGGTATCCTAAAAACCGCCACCAGGGGGGATAAAGGTTTGATGTCCTTATAACAGAGGACTGATACTTCTACAAAAACAAACACGTCAGCTTAGTTAACTCATTCACCCCTGATGACACATTTGAACTCTTCCAATTCAATGGTTGGAATAGTTCATTATGATATTTCAGGGGTGAATGAGTTAAATTGACGACATGAAATAAAGTAAAGGTCTGGGGCCTGTTCGTTTATGCAGAACAACCAGTTTGCAACATTTTCGGGTATAAATCCTGGCGGACCTGCAAATGTTTATGTGGGCCTTGCAAGGCTCTATCAAAACTTGTCTGAAAGCAGCAACAGATTACTAGATCCAAGTTTAATTTTGTCCAACAGGTTCCACCGTTTGGATGTTTGGATCGCAATATCAAATGAAAGTGGCCCTGGAGTCCTCAGAGTTCTTATCAATAAATTATGGTGATGAAATGATTTAAAATTAACTATATTGTTACGATGCATTTGTTGTACATTGTATACTGGACTGTGTATATTTCTCTGCCATCCACTTGTGTTGTCTTTGTACACACGAGTCTGTCATCACATTGGTCTTACATTATCTTGTCCATATATGGTGTAATTATTCTAATTATAGGTGTTGCCTTGTTTCGGTCAGAGGTCAGATCAGTTGTCTGTGTCATGTGGTTTGGTGCACTTTTACTATTCATACACACGGAGCTAGAGGGTAGACATATTAATTTGGTATCCAGAAGTTTCCATTCTCACCAGATCTGAGAGTATAGAGTTTCCAATATATGACTTCTGATGATGTATACCCCCGACCCATAGTTGAGGGATTTATATCTAAAACATCATTATGGATAATAAATACGACATCTGAGCAACAATTATTGAATCATCCTATGTCAATTTACAAGTTCTAATGGACTTATAAAGGACGTTAATTAAATATATGGAGTTGTAATACAAGAGTTATTACAGTATACAATTTCCTATTTAGATAACTAGCTCACAGGCAGATTTTGAAAAATCCTTCTTGCCCGCTTTTAATCATAGTTTTAAACTATTGACAATTTTTACTTTACTCAGTACAATGTGACCTGGCGGAATGCTGTGCTGGGTGCCTTCGGCATGGTTTTTCAGCGAGGTATCACTATATATAGTCGGCATCAGATCCGCGCTATCACAAGGAGGCAAGTACATCAGTATACCCTCCCTCCGGCACACATACACACAAGCACGAATACAAAACAAACAAGGAGGCAAGTACACTAATATACCCTCCCTCTGGCACACATACACACAAGCACGAATACACAACAAACAAGGAGGCACATCCTTAATTGACCTAAACTTTTGATAGGTCGTTAAATCCTATACAACCAACTAACCAACTTGATCACAGGAAGTAAAAAATCTTTTCATAAAAGAATTCTTAATTACACTTTAACGGTAACACTGACTTGACTTGATCTATTTAAAAATAGGTTTGGGCAATATAAGGTAATTGTCGAATACCACACTTATTATAGACTTTAGGTGATTTATAGAACAATTAACTTTTAAATCATTATCATAGAATACCAATCAAAGTTTCATTAGTATTCGTGCTGTGTTCTAAAGTCTCATTAAATACAGAGTGTTAAGCCATCAAATAAGCTCATAATAAACACTAAATATAACATATCTTTATTGATGTTGAAATCTGTTTGTTATACTTTGCCCACACAATATCTAGATGTATTAAAGATGCTTGTGCGAGAAATTTGAAATATAAATATTGTCTCCCCTCACCTAACTCTTTTTTTTCTTTTTTTTTTTTTAATATCACATTTTTGGAAATAATTAACTTTAAGCATTGATTTTTTGATATTTTACAATACTGATATAGGTATTCCTACCTTAGGCATGTATTTGCATTAAAGGATCCCTGTCCTACTCTAGAATTCCAGTGGTTTTTCATACATACAGTAGCCTGCCCTTAATTTTGTTTCCGATATATAACTGTAGCAGGACAGGGCCAGACAACTACCATTGATCAGGTAGCTTAGCAGGTCTGGTCCCATTGTCTTTTTACTCTCTGACAGACTCTTTGGCAGACTTCTGCTTGATAAATCAATTACAATTTTTTGCATGTGAATAAGAATAAATCTACCTTGTTTTTATCGGAATATTCTGAACTAAATGATTTAGTTTTACTCTTTAAAATACAATGTGCCATATGGTAAGTAAAATATCAAATTTGTGTTGAAAATAAATGGAGAAAAGTTGGACTTTAAAACGTTATCCACAGCTTATATGATGTAACTTAGATATATAACCTATATGACTTTCAAACTTATCTGGCAACTTTCCAAATGTGTCTCTCCCAATGGTTTTTATTGCTTTTATTTCAAATACAATTATATAACACTAAATCAGACAATCAATAACTATATTTACATAGTGTGACATTAAAACTGTGTTTAAGGTCTGACAGAAGATACAGCAGACATCATGGGCGGATTGGTCGAGTGGTTAACACTCCGGCCTTCCACACAGGCGACCAGGGTTTGATCCCCAAAATCATTGTATGCATGGAATATTCAGAGAAAGTGTTTTTCTCCTGCCCACACAACCCCAACAACCCAGGTGGAGTATAAAATGGTCTGGGGTGGATTTTGTGGTATCCGGTGTCCGTGTTGTAGCATTCAAGTGAGGTGGCACTATAAATGATGCCGTTGGAAGCACGGTCCCACTACAACCGTAGATGAACAAAATACATCTCCATCACATATGCAGGTATACACACATAGGGAGATATTAGCCAGGTGGCATCGGACTAGTAGTTAATTAGCACCTGACAAGGCAGTGAGCTCCTGCAAATTCCTCAAAATGGTATTGATTAATGTATATGCTAATTGTATTGATTGTATTGATTGTATTGATTGTATAAATTGTATATCTATGTACTGTAAAGCACTTTAGAGTGGCTAATGCTAGCTAGATAGGGCGCTATATCAAATGTTGCATATTATTATTATTATTATCAGGAGTCAAAAACTCCACCTCTCAGTCCACATATAGTTTATCATGACTCAAACCTCCACCTGCCAGCCCACATTGTTCATTAGGAGTTGACCTTCCACCTGCCAGTCCACATAGTTCATTAGGAGTTGACCTTCCACCTGCTAGCCCACATAGTTAATCAGGAGTTGAACCTCTACCTGCTAGCCCACATAGTTCATCAGGAGTTGAACCTCCACCTGCTAGCCCACATGTACATAGTTCATCAGGACTTGAACCTGCACCTTCCAGCCAACATAATTCGTCAGGAGTTTAACCTCCACCTGCTAGCCCACATAGTTCATCAGGAGTTGACCTTCCACCTGCTACTCCACATTGTTCATCAGGAGTTGAACTTCCACCTGCTAGCCCATAGTTCATCAGGACTTGAACCTGCACCTTCCAGCCAACATAATTTGTCAGGAGTTGAACCTCCACCTGCTACTCCACATAGTTCATCAGTAGTTGAACCTCCACCTGCTTGCCAACATAGTTCATCAAGAGATGAACCTCCACCTGCTAGCCCTCGTAGTTCATCTAGAGTTGAACCTCCACCTGCTAGCCAACATAGCACATCAGGTCTTGAACCTCCATCTGCATGTCCACATAGTTCATCAGGTGTTGAATCTCCACCTGCAACTCCACATATTTCATCAGGAGTAGAACCGCTACCTGCTAGCCAACATAGCACATCAGGTCTTGAACCTCCACCTGCTAGCCAACATAGCACATCAGGTCTTGAACCTCCATCTGCAAGTCCACATAGTTCATCAGGTGTTGAACCTCCACCTGCAACTCCACATATCTAGAGATGAACCTCCACCTGCTAGCCCTCGTAGTTCATCTAGAGTTGAACCTCCACCTGCTAGCTCACATAGTTCATCAGGTGTTGAACCTCCCCCTGCAACTCCACATATTTCATCAGGAGTAGAACCGCTACCTGCTAGCCCACATATTTCATCAGGAGTTGAACCTCCACCTGCTAGCTCATCAGATGTTGAACCTCCACTTGCTAGTCAACAGAGTTCATCTAGAGTTGAACCTCTACCTGCTAACCCACATAGTTTATCAGGAGTTGAACCTCCACCTGCTAGCTCACATTGTTCATCAGGTGTTGAACCTCCACCTGCTAGCCCACACTGTTCAAAGAACAGAGTGCAAACCTATATTACCCTTTAATAACACAGTTTAGGGTCTACGACCTAATGAACCTAGCACTTGACTTAATAATTTTGTCTACATAAATTATATACTTTTTTTGCCTGTAACAGTGTTAGATGGGGTTTTTCAGTTATACATTAGAATATGCTCAGCTGTGATAGTAATATGCAGCAGAAAAAAATTGCTCTAATCTGTTGGGTAAGTGGATTCAATATAAATACATTTTCACAAGAGTTTTGCTCCTGACCATCAGAACTAGTGTGTATTGCATAAAGGGAGGCAACCCTTAAACAAAATGGCTCAAATCTTGTCAGTAAGAGAGATGGTGTAAAAAAACTGTATTGTTCTTTTTTCATCGCTGAAAACTATTATTGATTAAGGCATAAGATTGTGCCCTTTGAGAATGTGTTTAGTCTGAACATAGCAACTGTTACAGAATCTACAGAAAAAATTATTCACTTTTCTCGATCATGCACCTGGACATATCTACAGACAAAGATGAACAACTCTTTTTATCATATAGACAAAAGAGACTGTTAGATAGGTAAAGTAGTGTATCAGATATTTACCAAGATAAATTTCAGTTCTGCAGCGAGTAAACAGTGATTTACAGTAGCGAACCAATCAACACAAGTCCCAGAGGGCCTGTATATTGCTTACCTGGAGCGGATACTTTAGCAATCTTAGCAAAATGCTTTCATTGAAAGTAAATTGCAAACATTTCCCCATTTTTTGGCAGTGTCTCCCCAGTACCAAGACTTTTTTTAATTATGATCAATGCTGTAATTTGTATGCTGCAATTACAATAAGGATAAATTTACAATTTTTTAAATTTCATGTTCAGCTTTGGAAATATAAAAACTCAGTCAGGTTACCAGTATTCAGTCTTTATATAATAAGCCTAAAATGTGTGTGTGTTTTACATCCCATGAACAGCTATGGTCATTTAAAGACAGGCCAGGTTTTGGCGGTGGAGGAAAAACAGAGTATGGTAGTGGATTACCCAGAGAAAAACCAACGACCTGCGGCCAGTACAGAGTGACTGAGGCCTCGAACCCATGACCTAGCAGTGGAGGACAAGTGGTAGCAGAATATCATATGCCTTTAACCCTTTCACCCCTATGTAACTTTAGTAAACTCTTCCATGCATTGATCTGGATGAGTCCATTATGGTCTGCAGTGGTGAAAGGGTTAAAATACATATATCATATGTAGTAATTTTAAGTTATTGTGTCATGGAGACAGTTAAAGTAACTGCAATTCCCACAAAGTTGAACCAAATATACTAAAAAGATTTTTATTTTTATTCCTTTTCTTCATCCTTCCAGATTCTGAAGCCCAATGCAAGCACCCATTCTCAAATAATGACAGAATATAAACAATGTCAGTGTGGGCTCACACAGATGTTCACCCTATCCAAATTTCCCTTAAAGAGGTGAGGTGTGTGACTGCCAAAAGCTAATCAGGTGTTTTGGTTATGTTACCATACTATGATGTAAATGTGAATTTCATTTGATGAGGTATTGATTGAGAAATTTTTTCACTGGCTTTTTACTTCAAAACCGGTTAAGTTTGATCTTAGACATGTTTACCTTGACCAATGAACACTATAATCTAATTAGGTATAAAACTTGATGTAACAATACTATGGAGTCACAGACACATATACGCACACTTAATTAATGTAAGTCACTGATTTGTTCACGAACATCGATCTTTCAGTCACTTTTTATTTTTTCCTTCCCGAGAAATAATTACAGAATGTTTGCAAATGCACCGATCTGTAAAAGCAGCTTCACAATGGAATACCGGGTAGGTTCCTCTAAAGAATCACTTTAATATTGTTCTATTAAAATAAACCTGCAGCAGGACCTTGATTTGTCTGTATAACTTCATGCAACCAAATGTTCATATTACTTATTCTTAACTAGGAAGATTTATATACGGAATAATGCTTAACACCAATTTCCGAAAAAATCAAATAGTAACTCCTTCAAAAAGAACTGACAGAAACTTGCAATCTTTTATTTTTCAAGTTCTATAAATGATTCTTAACGATTCTGGACATATCACTACTATGTAGCATTTCAAATTTAACCAATTTTTTTCTGTAGATTTGCATTCCTTAGTAACTTGAGTCCTTAACTGTTAAGGCTGGGCATCACAACGTAAAAGAGATCCAACGTAAAAGTGATCACCCATAGACAGGATCACTATCTCACAGTTATGGGACACTTCGTTCATAAATACGTAATCATGGTACGGTAGTGCACTGTGATGGAGCAGGAACCGCCATTATGTATCACTAGAGGGCGCCCATCCCTGCCACGGTCAATATGCTTCAGCAATACTCTCTGACGGGAGTCAATGGAAAGGTTGAATAATTACACGTGCTGCCTAATTAAGACAAGACAGCATTGCCACAAATTGATTCTGAGGCACTTGAATGGACACACATAGACAATGGACTGTACAACTGATAGGGGTTATAGGAGAAAATTGGTCAGTACAATCAATCAAACTGTGATTCCAGTCAATAACCTGCTTCACTTCATGTAAACACTGTCCTGTTAGATAAACAGGCAGATATTTTACACATGGATTGTTCACAACAGTGAACATTTTTGCAGGGTGGAAATGATGAAATTTTTGCGTTTAGAAAATTAGCGTGAAGATATCTACGCAGGAATATATATGCAATCAGTTTAATTTCCACACCCACGAATTTCCATTTTTCAGTATAATGAATCATTCAAACATGAGTTTCAAGAAATATCTTCCATATGAATATTATACTCATTATACTTGCCGACTTTCCTTATTTTGGAGGGAGACCCCCGATTTTGGAACCTTAAATTGAGCATTTTCAACCTGCTAATTTGCTAAATTATTCCAATTATCTGAGATCTGATGATATCATCTCAAAGAACAGCTCCTAATATGCCATTTAAAAGTTGTATTTTTCCCTAGAGTGTACATACACACATTTTATTTATACTTTTAATTCTGAGCAAATGTAATTTCCCCCATGGAAATTTCAAAAGTTGGCAAGAATGTAACTATAATAAGATATTTTCACAGGAAATAGTTTCACTGATAAATATTGTCCATCACTGTGTGTTTCACTACATGTACTTAAATACTCCATGCCAGGTACCTATATACTGGCTAAGTATCATCACTCTGGGTCCCTAGTTATTCAGGATTTTTTTTTTGATTTTTTTTTTACATATTTGACCTTTCTGACCATGAAAGAATGTCAAGGTCATTTATTTTAGGCAATTGTATAGCTCTCTGTCCCAGGTACCTACTGGCCAAATAATGGCCTTATATTATTAGGTCCTCCAATTCTTAAAAAGGAGTGCCAGGTGAGCTTAAAAGATATGGGAACGTAAGTCAAGTTCTACAATATCCACGATTCATGACATCAGGATGTATCTATGGGAAATAGAACCAGAAAATTCTCCTGCAAAGGGACAAAATCTATTTTTATTGACAGAAAACAAAATGAAATCTACAATTTGGCATTATTTTCAGTACAAATATAGGACATCAAGAATCTGATCTTTGCTAACCAAAGACAACCAGGATTTTAGCACTTTGATAGGATGAAACTGTCTCCTGAAATTGGAACTGTAATGGGAGCTAAGTTTAATGGTGGCCCATCTAAGTAGGATACTTCAGTGGGTCCAGACAGAATGCATTGAGAATAAGTCACAAGCTTTATTTGATCAAATTACACAGCCTGAGTATTCAATACACCCATTGGAACCAAGCAAGATGAATGTGTCTGTACTGAAAAACCAGTAGATTCCAGATAGCTGGTTTGGTCATACCCATAACATCGCCAAACAAATGTAGGAAACAGCAAGGAAAGGTAGGAAACAGCAAGGAAAGGGCATTCAGCAAGTCAAATACAACACTAGTTTTCAAAAGGTTGGGGAGGACAGACTAATGAGACCTGTTTATCATCAGGGCATCACAATCAATAAGACCTGAAAAACACTGATCCTTAATTAATCCAGCAATAACACGGTTCTGTTAGACTGAGCCTTAGTCTACAGCAGGCAATAAAGTGGGTCTGTTAGACTGAGCCTTAGTCTACAGCAGGCAA
>JAUMHH010172624.1:0-15984 GCA_032359455.1 Chlamys rubida | reverse complement strand
TTACGTCGTTTTCTCAAAAATTGATGACGTTACTCTCACAAGCAAATGACGTAACAATCAATACCTGCTCACAAGAGAAGATAACTCTGCAATACGCAAAGACGGAATAGGTTCAATGTAGGCTATTTTACCAGGTGCAGTTCACTGTTATTTGATGGAGGTGTTTATGTTATTTCAGTGGGATACCCCAGGCCAACTCGCAGATGCCCCAGATGCCTCAAATGCCTCAGATGATGATGCCCCCTGGTGCCGAGGCCTTCTACACGCAGGAGCAGATGATGATGATGATGCAGAACTACTACTATCAGATGGCAACCGCACAGTACATGCAATAGTAAGTCATTAGCATCCTCTAAGTACTTCCTACTACAAATATCTTTGCTAAGTGCTTTGTTGAACCAGTTAAGGCCAAATAAAATAACAGCTATATATTCTTATTTTTAAACAGCCCTATGTTTTACCCCTGTCTGTAAAACATTTTTTTCACGGAGGAATAAAAAAGTACCGGTAGCTGAAATAGTAAATATAACAATAATTTGTTTGGCCCAACTAATCAATGAATCCCCAACCATTTACCTGCAGTGGTATATGGATCCTTAAACTTTAAGACAAAATTATTTTCATAAAAGTTTGTTAATTTTGAATAGTTCACTGAAATGGCTTCAACAGAAAATATCCCTAATGGAAGAAATTGGCAAGCTGACTATTTCTACATATATCTATTATGTTAATGTATGAAGATTTTATTTTTGCATAGAGCAACCACTCTTGTTTTGAAGACTTCTTATATAAAACTAGATAGCAGGGAAGGGAGTCTCTAAAACATTTGTCCAGTGTTCTTATCTTTACATGTCAGAAAAGGAGTTAACGGGTAAATGAGGTTTTCGCTTTAGGTGATATGTGGATAACAAAGTGGTGTTATTTTTTGTACAGTTACCAGACTGGGGTATACCCCACACCTCCCAACACGCCCACAACACCAGTTGAGGACGGAACACCCAATCAGAACGAACCTAACAACCAGGTGCCAGCCAATGTGGGCGAGGGTAACGGAAACAACTTGGTGATGAACGCCCAGGGTGGCATGATGGCTGCAGATGATGACGACGATGATTTCGGACAACGGGATTGGCTCGATTATGTGCACACCTTCGCTCGCTTTGCTGTCCTCATCAGCATTGTATACTTCTACTCAAATATCACACGTTTCTTTGTCGTCTTCGCTTTCTTTTTCCTAATCTATTTGTAAGTTGAATTTTTCATATTTTGACCAAAAAGTTTGTTGAGTTACATGTAATTTTTATCGGATGATAAATGTACGAGTATGTACGTAGGTTTTAGATGTAGCTCTCCCCAAACATTCTTTAAGTACAGATGTATGTATATTTTAATGATTCATGGAAATGTATGTTCAACAGATATATTAAATCGAAAAAAATCAAATGGTTTCCCATTTGTATTTCACAAGTTTGACCTAAATTTCTGATATTTTCACAAGTGCAAAGCACAATAACATATACAACAAAAATCTCACATTCTTGTGAAATATTTCTGATATTCAAATGGAAACCAGTATTTTTTTCTGTTTATTCAATTTTCCAAAGTGGATTTTTGAAAAATTTCTGAATATGACATTTTGCGAAGTCATTTCATTGGACAATGCAATCACATTTCTCCTTCATTATGTGATGTCATAAACAACTTAAATTTATATAATTAACATATTTTTATGTCCATCCATTAAATAGGATGTACATCAGTCGCCCTAGGCCTTCTTGTCATCATTATGGTATATATATGTTGTGTCATTATTTTCACTGCCGTGATAAATTTGCCCTCATTACGGATCGCCAAAAAGGTAAACTGTGGTTGAAATTTTTCGATATACAATGTCATATTTCTTCTGCAGATATCAGACTGGCTGGTTCCAGCTTGCAAGGAGAGTTCCAGAAAATCGGCAAGAAGCAAATGTCCAGCAACAGGAACAACCCGGAACAGAACCTCAGGTGGAACAACAGCAACAACAACCGCAACAACAGCAGCAACAACAACAGCAACAACAACAACAACAGCAACAACAACAACAACAGGTTAGATTTAGTACTGAACCACAGGTTAGCTATAGCACAGCGGGGCGTTGTCAATATTCTTGAAAATTATTCTGTCTGAAAATCTTGCCAATATGTAGTGCAACCTGTAAAATGCATGTTGAAGTAAAAGCTAGTATTTTGGTGAGGTAAAATAATGTATTGCTACAAATGTACAAAAAGATTATTGGTACAAAAAGTGTATCTTCTGAGTACAAATGGTGGGAAATCTGTTATACCCCGGAATTTTCTCTTCCCGGACACTTAATTTTACCTTACCGGTAGTTAACATAGTATGATAGCATATGATTCTTTCATTTTTTTGTGATATACCATGTCTTATCATTGAGAATCATTTCAGTTGCACTCTTATGTACTTTAAAATCTTGTAATCATTGAATTAATAAATTCAATTAACCATTTAAAAAAGATGTTTTACAAGATTCTTATCATAGAACTCTTCTGGAAAGGAGGTTTTTGTTAAGGCTAGGTGACATTCATTCTTAAATGGTCACTACAGAAAACCATACATGCCGACTTTATGAAATTTCCATGGGGGAGATTACACATGCTCAAAAATTAAAAGCATGAATAAAATGTGAATATGTACACCCTAGGGTTTTAAATGGCATCTTTGGAGCTGTTGTTTCAGATGAAATCATCAGATCTTAGAAAATAGGAATAATTTTGCAAATTCACTGGTTGAAAATGCGTAATTTTAGGGTCCAAAATTGGGAGTCTCCCTACAAAATAGGGAGATTTGGCAAGTATGGAAAACTTAATATTGTAGGCTATTTTTCCAGAAACCAGTATTTCAAGACTAACACAGTTTTGCTTAATTTTAACACAGCCAAATCCAGAAACAAATGAATTGCCTGCTGGAGAGAGTCAACAAGAAGAGGAGAGCCCAGCCCCTCCCGAACAACCTCCTCCCGGGCCAAGTGTTATATCTCTTATCTGGTGCTTCATATCAACATTCTTCACGTCCTTAATACCACAGCAGCCACAGGCCGTCAATGCAAATTAACGTCAACTTTCTATACCGACTTCAAATCACAGACCACATAGTGTAACAACTGTGAGCACCATGTGGAAATATATTTGTAAAACTGTATACGCCGACCAGAGTTATTTTCGCAGTAAAGGAGAATGCACGAGACAATTAAACAGCGAGTGTTTTTAATCAAGTGACACCATATACCTACCAATTGCGAAATCACTAATTAAACACTGCACAATTGTGTATTTTTTCCTCACAAACATGAGAATTATATTTGTGAAATCCAACATGTATGCAGTATCACTGCGAAAATTAATTTTTGAAATTGTCAACACTATCCTTTATAGCCTTGATGGTATTAATGAAATGAATTGAACACAGATTTTTAAGAAAAGATCTGCCTATTTTGATCTTAGATGCTGTCATGTAGCTCATCTTTAGATGATTTCATTTGATAGCTGACAATTTTTGATAATTTTTTTTTTTTCAAGATTTTTAAATCAATATTGAGTTGAAAATCATTCTTGACTTTGTCAAATCTATTTCATCACTTGCTTGGGGAACAGCCATATTCAAATAAGGTTTTCTATTTGGTAAAGAAAAAACAAGATTTTTGTGAAGTCGTGTTATTTTTGCTATAACATAAATGTTACAATATATAATACTGAGGTACATTAAACAGATTCTATTTGCCTGAAATTTGGAAACATACAGCTGGTACATGAATAATTTTGAGCTTCATGGACTGGGCTTGATTGAGTAAGCAGGTTTTACCGTGAAATGGGGCGGCTTTAAGTAGGATAACTACCTACGCCAGCTAACACTAGTCTGTATGATACACCCCATTTCTATTTGAAGTATTCAGGGCTGAATTATTCCAAACCGTCACTTCCCAACTTCTAGTGGCAGACGAGAAAACACTGTCTGGGGTATGGGTTGAAAACTGTCAGTACCGTTATCTTTAGGTTATGGGGGTGTGTGGTAGTCACTTAATTTAACTCGGAGGATTTGGTTGTATCATGTTCCGATCAACAATTATCAGTCACAGTATATTTACAATCATAGGTGATGTCCATATTTCATTTTCCTGGAACTTAATTCCTCAAGACTGTTCTATGTAGTCTCCAGTAAACCACACTAATAATAATTTCATTGATACCCATACTTCAGTTCTGCAAAGAGACTGCTTATTTTCTTTGAATGAATACAATGTGATTTCAATATTCACGAGCCAAAATATAGGGATGAAATGGACGATGCCTATAACTACCCATTTTTCTGTGGTTGTATGAAAGTATTCCTGTTGTTTGTTTGTTTTTGTTTTTGTCTTCCAAGAGATCGTAGTATACCGTATTTCCATTGTTGATTTGTTACTGTACTGTTATTTTGAGTTTGTTTTTGCTTTGCTTATCTTAAAGAAATATATGTTTATCTTTTTATTAGTTCATAATTACAACTGCAAAGTTTGGAATGAAAGTGATGTTTTGATGATAAGAAAAACAAGAATATTTGTACAATTTATAACATTTGGAAATTGTATTAATTTCTATACATATAATTGAGTAACTGTATAAAACTACTTTTTCATAGGATCGAACTTCCACAGCGTTTATATCGATAAAATTAGCTTGGTTTCTATTTTACAACACTACTATCTTGCATGTCTATATATATCTCCCTAAATAACGTCTTCAATAAGATTCATCAGTTTAGAAATACATGTATCAAAGTTTTTCTTTCTACACAAACAATGTGCGTATTAAACGTGTCGCAACGCAACAACACAAATCGCTCACTCAGTCATAGCTTGACAAATTAAAGGGACCAGTCGGTCTTGAAACATTGCAACACGTTTAATACGTACATTATTTGTGTAGAAAGTAAAACTTTGATATCCCTAAATAATGGATCTTATATTTCTGAAAATTATTTTATATAAATCTGTGAACCTATGAAAAACGAGTTTTACGCTATGTTAGGTTTATAATTGTCGTCACCAGAGTAGGTTTGTTTCTGTTTCATTTTTGGACGTATTTATCCACAAAGTATGTTTATTCTATATGGTGATATATATGAGATATATATATATATATAAAGTAATTCAATATGTGGATTATGTCCTGTGTTGTGAAATACTCAAATTGCACAAGCTGTTACAGATGCCACCAAATTTATACAAATGATAACTTACAACCAAATTTAAACAAATGTATAACACGAAATGTTCATGTATACTTTCCTTTGGCGTTTGAAGCCATCGTTTCGTTTTATGGATATCCTATATTAACAAACAATAGACACATATTTTATTTTTAATTGTACAAAATAAAAAACATGTATCATTATCTTACTTTTTTGCGCAGGTAATATTGTTGGCATTATATAAAAACTAGATGAATTACAAATTCACCAAAAGGTCATTTAAAATCTGCTGTACACACGTGTTGTGAATCTATCACTGTGAAAGGATTGTAATTCACAAAAAAAAAAGAAGAAAAAAAAAAGCATATTGACGTAGGCATTTTTATAAACAAAACAAGAATTTGTAATACATTTCAATCCTGATAAAAGAGTTATTTAAAAAATATATATATATATTGTTCGAACTCTATTTAAGATTTTTTCTGGCCAGTGTTTTAATTTTCATTATACATGCCAAGAGACTAAATGCCTTTCAAAATATTGTCTTTCCCGTGTTAATCAACAAAATCAGTTTTAATTTGAAACATTAGGTAAATAACATTGAGTAGAGATAAAATTAGGATGAATTTGCTCTCATTACATAGAGGAAAATTTTAAACCAGGATTTCTCAGTAAACTCTATAAATATCCAAATTGTTTTATAACGAAATTTTTATTATTTAAAGCAAGAATAACAACACTGATTTCTGTGATAGTACTGTATTTCTTCATATGGTGACAGTGATTTAGAATTTTGTGAAGAATTCATTTTATTTTTTTGGTATTGATTTATTTTGATTAACATGTATATTAGATATTATTGACTTGAGTGGCATTGTGTATGTGTGTATGAATGAGAAGTCAGAAGTGAGAGGGAATGAGAGAGAGAAAAAGGGAATTGGAGAAAATATGGAATGCATAAGCTGTATATGTGTGGGTGTCTGTAGACCCAGAATTTTCATTTTAATTTCAATCATTGTTATGATAATCTAACTGATTGAACTTTGAATTTATGATATTTCATTATATTAAGGGGGAAAATTGCATTTTTTCCCCTGTAAGACATTGATTATTTTAAACATTCAACTGAGTTTAATTCTATATGTACATTACTTACCACTGTTACACAGATTGAAGATAAAAGCAAGCACTTCCAACTTAAAATTCAGGGGGATAATCGGATTTGAAAATGTACTTGATTTTGTAGTGCAGTCTCAAACGTTTATCCCAAAATGTATGGAACAGCTTTATTATTTCTTTTTTTCCCCATCAACAGACAAGTATTTACTTTCATTGAAAGTGCTTCTTGGAAATCCTGGTCTGGAATGGGATTGCACAATGTTATATATGTCTTGCAGTATTGTTGACGAATGAAATGTCTATGTTTTCTTACCCGTTTACGGGTAGGTAGAAATACAGGACAAGGGTAATGAGATACAAGAATTCTGTATGGAAAGTTCATTGGGGACGATGTAGGATTATTTCACTGCTTTTAGTTGACATCGGCTATTCATTGTCAATATCATTATCAAGCGTAAGTGTTTCTTTCTGAATTCATTTGTTGCGGAAACTAAAAAAACAATCTGAGCAACGTGAAGAAGCTTGTCTGTATACAGTTGTGTGAATGTTTCATTGCTATATGTAGATCATTCATTACATATAAACAATATGTTAATCCAGATAGGGTTCGGAGGGGACGTCGTCATTTTGTGGTTTTGGATAGTCTCTCGTAGGACAGCGTAATTCCGTGTTATTTTTATATTGTTTTACGTGTACCGTACTGTGCTCTCCCACTGCCAAAATACATTTTACAGTCTATCCCACTTCTTTTACTTTCTCTGTTTCTCAAATTGTGAAGGAAATAGGAATTTTCGTGAATCTTCCCTACTTTGATTTTGCTTGCCGAGCCATCACAAGACAATCCAATTTTAAGGAAAATCTCCCTAAACCATGATAGTAAAAATAAGTGAACACCATCAACAATACTGTTCCGATAACGTTTTAGTAACCGATTATTAAGAAATCGCAATTCCTTGATTTGGTCCCCTTGAAATGAGTTGGTGGTTAGAGTTAAATGTGTCGTGAAGAATTGTGAAAGGATTTTGAAAATCGAGAAAATCCAGAGAAAATCGAGAAATGAAATCAAGAGATGGACTGTAATAATTTTGTGTGTGTTTTATTGTTTGAAATCCATTTGTGCCCTACTGTATGATCTAAGTAGGTTATTTCAACTTTATGTTTATTGTTCCCAAAGAATGGTGATGGGTTATATGTAAATCGATGTGTAAAATTGGACCCAATTTTATTCGTCCAAGCTTTTGTCCATCGCTACATTTTCACATAAAATTTTCACAACTATATGTTTTCAAATTTACATATTTACACACACAGTCAATTTTTGATGTTTCGAACTTTGCAGTACCATCGGGAAACATTCGAAACATCAAAAGTTAAACTTTGAACATCTTAGAAATCTGCATAAGATGGAATATGATTGTTAAATGTCAGAACATAAGGCAAAACACGAAATCTATAGATACTTGATTTAATGTATATTTGTGCACTGAAATTTGCATGTTTAATTGTTTAAGTTCTAGTGTTCTTGTACAGGTATTGTTTTTACTTCGATTTATAAGTTGTAAGTTTTCCCAACACTAAGGCCTTGATTTACAGATCATAGTTTGGAACAGTGAGAAATTACACTTGTAACAGTTTGGTTCATCAATGGAATAGAAGTAGTTTTATACAAGAAACAAAATCTGGCGGTTGTCACAAAGTTCCAGATATTCAAATTACGGAAGTTTTATTTATGGAAGTTGGACAGAACACATATTTACACATTTTCATATCTACACATAATACACTGTAAAAAAAATCACGTCTTTTGCTTCAAACAACTTATTCGTGAGGATTTTGATATTCACAAAATTATAAAAACAAAAAACTGAATACTAGCTATTACACTCCCCTGTTCCTCTCGTTAAAATAGGCTCTACTAATATTGAGTTGTTTAAGAGATAATTTGATTTGCTATTGTCTCTCCTTGCAAATTGACAAAAAAATATGTATTGTCAAGAAAAATTAGTTTGTTTTTCCTCCATTATTTATGATTTAGGGAGGAAATTAGTTAAAAATAGAATCTACAAGTTAAGAAAGCTATTGTAGGAAATACAGGTTATTTTCTTCGTATATTATGCAATACTTGAATACAGATTATGGATAAGTGTGAAATGGCAGATGGCAGGGGAAGACCAGGTATAAAGGGGGTATTATTGAAGATGTGCGTGTACAGTGGAACCTGTTTTTAGTGAACTCCGTCTAATCTGGGGATAAGTTAAAGAGAATCGTTTGCTCAAAACTTAACTGTGTTATCAGAAAACCTGTCTTATCACAAAAACCTGACTAATCAGAGACCTTGTCTAATAAGAAAACCTGCCTTATTCTGAACAGAAATACTGGTCCTGGTGGAGTTCGGTTTAAACAGGTTTTATTGTACATTATGAATCTTGAAATGACTTAAATATAAATATATGAATATTAAACAACTGTTAAGGATACTTTCTCCCAAGAATTTAATATTTGGGAGTTAAACATGGCAGATATTTTTCAACTCATTCACCTCTAAAGTCACAAAAGGACCTTACCAAACCATTGACTGGGCAAGTCCAGTTTATAAATGTAGGGGTGAATGAGTTAATACCACAGTTATAGCCTCCCCTTCCCTCGTCATCTGCCCTAGGCACTTTATATTATAGTATATGAAAGCGGCTGTGTTCAAGAAGTTATATATTATATCTGCAGGATCGTGTTTGTAAATCCACTTACAGAAATCCATACATGTATACTTGTGCTGAGCACACTGAGTGTGTCCTTGTTGACTATATAGACTGATTAAATCTATATTGGTAAAGATTACCTACGTGTTTATATCTTGTCTTTCATTAACTCATTAATAATGTGTATTGCTTTATTTCCACCGGGTCAAAAGTTCAATATAGGCCTCACTGTATACATTTTCCTAGATACACGATCAAACATAAAAAATAATAAAAGAACAAAAATAATGAAAAAAAAATCATACACCTGCCATAATGTACAAATGGTGTATTTTTCGACCTGCCTCACAGTTTTAATGAGAGGATGAATTTGCATGTTTTGTGACATGTTGTAAGCTCACCTGGACTGAATACCAAGGTATACTTAAGCGGTTCTGTAGTGACTGTCCGTCCATCTACAATTTCTTCAAACAACTTCTTCTGAACCCCTAGTAGGAATTTAACCAAATTTGACTAGAATCACTGTAGGTAGTTGGGATTCAAAATTATAGAAATGGTTGGGCTAATGAGGAGTGGGGTCGAGAAGATGTTATTTTACCATATTACTTTTAAACAACTTCTCTAGAACTATTTGGTAGATTTCAACCATATTCTGTTGGAAGCATTCTTGGGAGGTTGGTACTGAAGGACAGCCATATATGGAAAATGGGCCAATGATTAAAAAGTTAATTCTTCACTGGAACTAAGAGATGGGTATCAACTGTATTTCATTGGAAGCATTCTCATGTTACAGAAAGGGAGCTGTGGACACTCCAGGGTAGTGCCAAAATCGGGGCCTATTGGGACATATTAAAGTGACTCTCTTCTCTGGAACTAAGAGATGGATATCGTCCACATTTGGATGGAAGAATGATTGGGATTCAAAATCGAGGGGCAGGGCCAGACAGGGCAATGAGGGCCATATTGCTATAAGTGGTTTCATTTCTTTAACCAAGACGTTGATATAAACAAGATTTGGTTGGAAGATTTTCGGGTATTTCCTCAAATGGAGGAGCTGACCCCCAAGGGGATGACGGTTGGGGCCACATGGGCAAATAAAATATATCCGTGTAAGGGATCACACTTCTTTGAAATTAAGAAATGTATCTAAGATACAATTAGGTTTAACACATCCTGAGGTGGTGGGTATTTAAAATTGTACCAATGGAGGGGCGGGACCAAAAAGAGGTTATAGCTTAGAAATGGTCGAGATCACCTCGGGTGACCTGTCATGATTGCTTAAATATCCAGATGAGCGATACAGGCCCTGTAGGTCTCGTGTCTCGCAAGGGATCAGTAATTTATATAAAATACACTATTAGGTCCTTTGTTTCTCCTCTAACTGTAGAAAACATCGTGTGCTGGAGGAGAACAAAATAAAAATATAATTGTCAACTTGATTATGATATTGACACACGGAGGGAGATTTTTTTCTGCTGAACAATAAAATCATATTTTCAACACCGCATTTGAACTTTGACCTATTTTAAAGACCTTGACCTTTGTTTCTCAAAATATCTCCATGATACAACGATCCGACAAGGGAAAACAATGTATCTTAAATTTTGTCTTTTTAAACTTCCATCGGCACGAACGGTTATGCAGGTCCACATGGTAGTCTTAACGGCCCGTAACGGTCCATCAACACAGTAAGGTCATACAAGGCCACACGGTAGTCATAACGGTCCATCAACACAATAAGGTCATACAGGGCCACGTGCTAGTCTTAAAGGCCCATCAATACGAGGAGGTCACACAAGGCCAAATGGTAGTCTACACAGCCCATCGGCACGAAACGGGCATACAGGGCCACGCGGTAGTCTAAACGGTCCATCAACACGCTAAGGTCATAGAGGGGGGTCAAAAGGTAGTCTTAACGGCCCATCAACACATGAAGTTCATACAGGGCCATGCGGTGGTCAACACAATATGGTCACACAGGGCTACATGGTGGTCGTAACGGTCTAGATAGTAAGTTTGCCAAAAAAGACAAAGTAAACAAGAAAGTAGAAAAGTGGTTGAAACGGTAAAAATGGAGAATTCCTACTATTGAAAATGGTGCAGCAGATTTTGAGTTTCTTGAATGGACAAAGATAAAAAGCAGCACAAATTCGCAATATCGTATAAGGTGAAGCAGTAGGGACAGTACCTGTTATATAGGTGCAGGCACTTTCCCCGAACGACTTCCGAATTAGACGTGTCAAATAGCTGGGCATGTTGTATAGTGCATTAGCTGTCTATAACTGTTTTCCCGGATCGTTCTGACTCCGATCATTCCTTTTCTCATTCTTATTTGCGTGAAACTGATCATATAGTACAAATGCAATGCATGCTTTTTTTTGTCTTTTGTTGAGAATTTTAAAATGCAGTTAAACTGTGTGTCACACCATACAAACAGTGTGGTCCAACTGTGTGTCACACCATACAAACAGTGTGGTCCAACTCACAGGGACCGGAGCATTTGTTACAACTGTATTTTGACCTGAACATATTAGTTTAGGTCCAACTATAGTTGTAACAAATTCCCATGTCCCTGTGGTCCAACTTTGACGCAATACACTAAACGATATGTAATGGTTTAATTTTGTTCTACACAAACGTGAGATTGTAAAATATAAATCGATGCGTGATCTCGCATTATTTTCAAACTCTAAAGTTTCCATGGTAACAATATACCGGAAGTACATTAAATTCATTACGCCAATTCCCAATGATGAGACAGACAACCACTAAATGTTGTTGTAAAAATAAATTTTATTTAAAGATCAACTACAAAGTACATGAAACGGTCCATGCTTCTAGAATTTCTGTTGAATGTAAAGTGGAACAACTATTCCGTTGGAATTATAGAATCTATGGTTGCTAATGGCGACGCTTTATCCAATACTTCGGTTTTGCATTGGGCCGCAGAACCACATGGATGTATAACTTCCGTTGATTGAGCTGAAAATGGCTTGTACTTCTTGTACCAGGGGTCGAATCGCACGTTCCCTAATGGAATCCGCTCTTGGGATCTCGTGAGCATTTTCAAAATTAAAATTCGACAAGGTTCACTCACTTCCGGTTTCGACGGAAATGAAACCCGACTCTGAACTTGCTTCAGCAGTTTCTTGTGATTTGAGTCATCGTAGGGCAGACGGCCATATAGCTGTGAACAGAAAAATAAATAAAAAGAAACTTTAATTGGAGTGCTTAAAATTATAATAAAAAGACATTTTTTTAATCCAAGTCTACACGTTTTAACTAGAAATTGTTAACAATATTTCATTGAAGAAAAATCCCCTATTTGTTTTACATGTTTGAACTGCCAAACTTCAAGATATCCACGAAGAATTTAATATTCATCATTCAGAAAACTGAAACAGCGTTATAAGTCCGGTATCTCGGTAAAATAAATACGACTAATCTTTCCAAGGTTAAATGCATACTCCAGTTTTTGAGATTGCGAGGTAATATCTAAACAAATATAACAATTCATACTTCGTTGAAATCAAATCAATGAGTATACCAGAAATCTCAGACAAATCGATAACAAAAACACATTATTTAAATGTAAAAAGGGTTTTATTTAAAATTCCTCCGGTAGGAGTCGGACCCGGGAACTCTGGTTAGCTGAAGAGAAATTTTCCCTAACTGAGTCGGAGGAAGCGAATAGTATTTTGTGCAATGGGGACCTACTGCCCTCCAGGAAAGAACTTCCAGGGATCATAGCGATTCCTTTGCAAGTATCGCCGAGTATTTCTGTCATATCTCCCGGGTCCATACCTTTGGCGTCAACTAAACAGTCATTATTTCACAATTTTTTCATTGGTTCATTGGTTCATTGAAGTTGACACCGTTGTAAGCGTTGAATTACTTCTTGGTGTGCTTCTAAATGCAATCTACTCCACTTCCGGTTGCGATTGGAGGCATTTTGAGTAGACATTCAATACTCGATATTAGTAAAATTGTATGTACATGTAGATGAACAGTTTCTTACTAATTACATTTACAATACATGTAGGAGTGTACAGTTTTAGGTAACACAGACCTGTATAATTCACAAGTTTCATAAAGAGTGCATATAATACTCCGGGATATTCCACACTCCGGCATCGGAGTCTTTCCCGTATTAGGAAGAAGAAGAAGAATACAGTTTACTGTAAACATTATGCCAATGTCTCCGCTAGTAGTCGAACCCGGGACCTTTGGTTTGTACCAGGGTGACCTAAACGTTTACGACAACTTACCGTTAAAGAGAAAGATGTCTACTTTATCGCGCAGGGAAAATTGACGTTTGGGGAATGTTATCCATTGAAAAGAGAGAGTTGATGGTTTTAGAGAAGACTCAAAGAAATGTACGGAAGAAGTTACTGGTTGCTTTATCATTTTGTCACGGTCTCAAATATGAGGTGCAACAGGAAAGAGAGTACTAGTAGTATGCTTTCATCGGGGATCGAACCAGCAACCTCCAGCTTCCCTGTCTGCCGTCCTACCGATTCAGCTAAAGCAGAAATTCCCTCTTCAATATATATGTTTGTTAAGTTTGGTTTCTTACGGTTTAACGTAAGGGATACGTGCATGTGTGCTTTGAGTCTGTATGTTAGTGTATTCCACTACTTCCGATAGCTCGCATCTAATGCCGACTTTATAGTGCTATCTCACTGAAATACCATGCCGGAGGCACCCAGCACAGTTTTCCACCCGGTCACAATTATAATTACAACGGGTAAACAAGTTTTTACGCTTACCCTAAATGCTGAACATTTGACAGGGAGGGACTACTATTAGTTTTAAGGACTTTAGTATGTCCAGGTCTTGGGACAGAATTATTGCCTTCCTCACATTGACAAATGTGTATGTGTACGCTGCTAGATCCCAAAAGTTTTGTACATGAAAAAAGATAAAGAACATTACAAGGGATACCTTCGGGAACGTCATCATGTTCTTGAAAAGAATAAGCACATTGGTTTACTTACCATTGTAAATAGAACGACCCCGATGCTCCACACATCAGCCAAGTAGGGGTCGTACGCCTGTCCCTTGAGAATTTCGGGAGGAGCATATGCGTAGCTTCCGCAGTAAGTCTCACTAAGTTTCACTTCTCCAGACTTGTTCTTTGCCATCTTCTTACCAAATCCGAAATCGGTGACCTTTAGGTCTTTTTTGAAGTCCAAGAGAAGGTTTTCGCATTTGATGTCTCTATGGACAATGCCTTTGTTATGCATATACAGCACGCCGTCTTGGAGTTGAAAGAACCATACCCCTGCAACATCCTCGTCAATGCTCTTCTCCTCGCGTATCGTGTCCAATAGATCAACACAACCCAATTCCATGATGAGAAAGAATCGTGTGGTCGTCTCGATGACCTGGTAGAATGCGACCAGGGACGGGTGTTTCAGAACCTTGATCACATCTATTTCGCGTGGAAGAAACTTTGTTAGGTAGTCTTCAGGCGCCTTTCTCTTGGAAATTATCTTGACCGCTACTTTGTGTTTTCGATTGACGTCGTACGCTGATCTGACAGCGGCGTAAGACCCCGTGCCGAGAGTCTTGCCAACTATGAACCCCTGAGACTCCAAAACTTGGAACCGTCGACTTGTTCGGCTGACTCGAGCCGAGGTTGTGGACGAGTTTAAAACACTGGACTGTTTATCGTCCTGCTCTTGTATATCAACTGTGGAATCTCGTTCCGCCATTATTGCGTGTGGTTAACTTTGGATGGAGGCATTGCGAAATGTGTCTCGGCGCCCTCCTCATCCAAGGTAAACAAAGATCTGAACCGATGACGTCACAATAGGCCAACCCATGTGGACAATCCACTTGTGACGTCACAATGGACTATGTCTCTACCTCAGACTAACGCTTTATTCGTTGACGTCTTTGTAAGATTTGTTTTCGCAAATCAGTTCGATAAAATTCAAAGACTCATTTTGTTTAAATTTTGTTTTATACTCTCTTCAGGACTGACTCATCCTTGATATCCATGGGTTACGCTCACCTAGCTACGCTCTCTACAGCGTAGGTGAGCGTTACCCCTGGATATCGAGGATGTATCGAGGATCGGATTGACTGGGATGAAGTTTCACTAAACTTGTATCATGGACACCTGTGAAAAACGAATTTTCCTAAACTAATTTTTCAATGTAAACTTTAGTTATATAAATTTCTTCGCGCTATAGAGAATTTCCCTTTAGCTTAGTGGTAGAGCGTCCGAATGGGAAGTCTGGTCCCGTATTCATGGAATCGTTCTCATGCTCAAGCACGGATTCTGTGCTCAAACCAAATTTCTTGAAACTCACTTAAATCATGTAAAACAATAAAAAAGTCAAAAGTAAACATTAAAAACAATATCCAGCTTTAAGTCTTTTCATTTTTTTCTAAATCTTTGATTTTTTTTTTATTAATTTATAATTGAAACAAGAAATTAGGTTTGAGTACAAAATCCATGCTTGAGCATGTTAACGGTTTCATGAATACGGGCCCAGGAGTTGCTGGTTCGATCCCCAATGAAATGAAAGCACACCTCTCTTTTTCCTGTTACGAATGGTGTTCGAGGGCGAAGACATCAAAAAATGAGTACGTGTTTAGGAGTTCCAAAGTCAAGGTCACCGTTACTGTAGTGTTTTGTCAAAAAGTAAAACTAAGGCCAAAAAAACTAAGGCCAAAAAATAACACATAGGCAAAAAAATAATAATATGTGTGTTTGTAGTAACATGCCTGAAAAACATAGAGAAGGTCGGTAAGCAAATGATTGTAGTTTTTCTCTCTCTCTCTATACGCCTGTTTTGAAGCCCTGGGTGAAAAGTGTGCAGCATGGCTTAAGGTTCAAATATTGTCCTCGTCTTCAGAGGGAAACTGGATTTAAATTTCGGTTTTGTCGAAGAGCGTGAATTTATTTTGGAAAGGCTTTTATTTATTT
>JAUMHH010172613.1:0-15984 GCA_032359455.1 Chlamys rubida | reverse complement strand
GAAGAATTTCTCAGCTGCATTTTACTACTAGCTTATCTCCCCCTAGTTTAGAATCAGACATCCAAGTGATCAAAATTGTTGAGTTAAACTTTTTTCTTAATAATTCAATATTCTAGAGACGGTGGCCAGTCTAGCAAACATGCAAAACAAGTCATATCACAGACAAGTATATGATGATTAATTTTATATGAATTTCTGTGTGTATCATTATACATACCATGCAGTATTATTTATCCATGTGTTTTTTCCCAAATATCTGTGTGTTTAAAATGAAAACATTAAGTCTATGTAATATGTGTTTAATCAAACCGTTGTATTTGTGTATTGTATACATTATTTTGTGTACGGAAATTGTGTGTATATCATATTGTAATGGGTATCCGTGTCGTTGGTTTCAGTTAAATTGTTTCAAGTCTATATAATGTTTCAGTTTCTTTGCTAAACTAAAAGATAGTAATATCGTCTAATTTACATGTAATACTGTAGATGTAGGGGTGAAAAAGTCAAATGACTAACCTGTAGGTATATTGTATATATCAAACTTGGATTATACATGAGATTTTGATTATTACAAAATCTGTTTTTAGAATTTCAGTTGGCCTTGCATTTTTCTTTAAAAGAGGAGGCATTATATAGAAAGACCAATATAAATCTTAGCTGATCGTATAATTATATATATTATACCCCTACAGAGCTAAGGTAATTAGGAAATATTGGGCAGTGTAGCAGTTTTCCTCACTATAAAATCCTTTTAACTAAAAGCATTTATTATATATATACATTGTATAAGATTGTAGTGCAGACATATATACAAAAAATACCAGTGGTCAAGGTCAAAGGTCAGAGTCTTTCTTAAAAAAACATTGATGTTAACCAATAACTTTTGAAGGTCATTGGTCAAGGTCAAATATTAAAGTCATAGATAATGGTGTAGTGGTTTCCAGTTCTGAATTTGGTGGACAAAATATTTTTAAAACTGAATGTACCGGGCATTTTGGGTAATTAAATTCAGGCCATTTCAATTTAGAATTATTTACATATTTTTTTTTAACCTTTGGAGATTGATTTAGTGCTAATGTTGTTCATACCTGATATACATGTACATGTAGTAACATTATTGTTCATACATTTTTGAGCTTATTTCATGTAATATTCAATGAAGCAATCTGAATCAAGTCATTGATATGTTACAATCCATTTTCATTATCTAACACTATAATAGTTCAATGCAAGTTAACCCATTCTCCCCTAAAGTCACATTTGAGCCTTACCAAATCAAAGACTGTGCAAGTCCAATATAAAGATATATGGGTGAATGAGTTAACATTATAACCCTTATAGAGGATTGTTGAAGACCTAGCTTTGCCTTTGTGAAGGATTTCTTACATCCTTAGATTTAGATTTGAAAATAATCTTCATTGGAGAAAAGCAAAATTCCATTGATTTTAGCATCCCCTTTATTTATTTAAACTGATGCATGATGTGATTTGTTTAATATATCCGACTGCATGCATAACAATTAAAGAATTATTCTAATGGGTTTATGTCACTGATAAGCAGGTGGATGTGTGAGGGGTTGTTCTTTTTGATTGTTAAATGATGAAGTGTTTGGAAGATCATGGTTTTACAAAATGTGGAAGGGAATCAAATATTTTTATTATTTGCTTTACAATGAGCCCGTACCCCTTTTGATTTTTTGTGCATGATTAAGGATCCTTGTCCCACTACCTGCAAAACACTAGAGATTCCACTGAAGTTTTTCGTACATGATAAGTTATTTAAATCTCCCTGTAATTTTTTGTTTAGATATAAGTGTACTGCATCTGGGTCAGTGTACTACGGTACCATTGATCAGGTAGCTCAGTTGGTTTAATAAACTCATTCACCCCTGAAGACTCATTTGAACTCTTCGAATTCAAAGGTTGGAATAGTTCATTATGAAATTTCAGGGGTGAATGAGTTAAGACAACAGTTTAATGATTGGAGGTCCAGGGTTCAAATCCTGGCCTTGTCCTATTGCATTTTTATACTCGAAACTTTTCAATGACTGTTGGACATTTTTTGTTTCTCCCATTTCCATTTTCTTTTTTGTTATAAAATTTCCTCCAGGTATGGTTTTCCTTTTAAAAAAGATTGATCAAAACCATAGTTGCATGCATTATTTTGGCAGTGGTACAGGGATCCTTTATACAGGGGTTTGCCAGTGTTGTGTGCAAGGCTGATTCTACTGTGTATAATGGATTTTTAACTGGTCAATGACTCACTATCAGATATCAATAACAGTCCCATCCTCATTCAAACATGGCTGGCATCATATGAGCCGATCACTATGGCAACTTGAGTAATATTTATTCATGACTTGATATTGATTGTTGATTATTGACTGTTAATATAGAAGTTCATTCAGTTATTTCATGTATATCACATGCCTGCTTAGTTCTTACAACCTGGACAACTTAACTCATTCACCCCTGAAATGTCAACCTTTGAATTGGAAGAGTTTAAATGTATCTTCAGAGGTGAATGAGTTAATTAATATACAAGTGCAAGGTTCAGTCCAGCCAACAATAAGTAGAAGCACATAAATATATTGAAGCATGACTTGACTCATATTTTATAGCATGATTAGAGGCTCTGATAAGTCTATTTTATCTCTTCCAGAAAACACTGTTTTAAATCGCGTTCTTCAGTCCATCCGCACCAACCCTGATCACCAGTTATCTTCACGAGTCGGCTCTGCTGCAGGGTCCATGAAACAGAGACGCAACAATGACATTGATGCCATGGCGCGCATTCGATTTGTGCCCAAGGCAAGTCGTGGAGAGTTCCTGATGCATCCTGATTGGCCCCCTAATATTCCCCATCATCATGTGCCTTGAGTGACCCCGAGTGACATTTGAATGACCAGTGAGTGACCAACTGTCTGTCACTCATCATGTGTGGTAGACTGTGCCCGTAGAAGCTAGTATTATACAAATTTAGGACTGACATTTGAATTTACCACGACTGAACATGATTATTTACAAGGACTGCCTAATTTTGTTGTCTGTAAGATAACAAGAAATCTGTCATTTATTTTATTCATTCAGCCCTAAAGAAACATTTGAACTCTTCCAATTCAAAGTTTGGAATAGTTCATTATGAATTTTCAGGGGTGAATGAGTAAAGAATCATATATTTCCATTATTGATGAAAACCTATACATGTATGTGCATGTATATACTGCGTATTTGTTAGTTTACGATCCATTAACCAGACTTATGAGCCTTATTTGTATGTTGTTTATTTTTTATTTTGTTTTAAATTAGAATCTTCAAAACACCATCAAGCAGGGTTGCTCCATATGATATAACTTACTGTTAATAACTCAATTTGTATGTATATGTATTGAAGTATTGTAGCAAATCAGTATTACTGTAGCTAATTGACAGTCAATATAAATTTCTTACTGCCTTTGCCGAATTGACAATGCATTTATATTTGCCGAATCGACAATGCATTCTATTTCCTAGTAATTAAAAAAATATTGCTTTTAAAATGTGTATTTAAAAGGTATATATATATTTCAAGGTATATTTTCTACAATCACCAAATATTTCCTAGAAATAAAAAAAAAATATAGAAATTATTATTGCTTTTAAAATTTGTATTTAAAAGGTATTTATATTCAAGATAAATTATATTTTCTACAATCACCAAATATTTCCTAGATATTTATTATTATTTTACAAAACAAAAATTATATATTATTATGGCTTTTAAATTTTCATAGTTTTCTTTTACATTATAAATGGATTTCAATATATTAAGATAAATATATGATGTACAACTACATTGATATAAAATGGTAATGTTTTTACCAAAATGGTATATAGCATCTTCTAGTCTCCCTTTAACTATAAACACATGTATATAGATTTGTTATTGAAATATATGACACTGGTCCTATATCTTATATTCGTCTGTCAGTGATACAATTGAAGGGACCTCTAGATAAGCCCTCCTTCCATCAGTTAGCTAGTCCGTTTGTCAGTGTCTCACTTTGTCAGGAGTAGATCTCATGAATATACTCTTTCAATTGCCAAGTTGTGCATGTAAGTACCTCTTAGGAAGTGTTACATACTAAAATCAGGTCTTCTGCTGCCCTATATACAGAGTTATTGCCCTTTGATAATTTGGGGGATTATATGTATTATTACTTCGGTACAATACTCTGCCTTGTTATAAATGCATTGAAAATCTTACCGGTAGTTAAAAAGGTTCACTTTAAACATTGCTATACATTTTTGGTGATGACCATATCTATTATATATATTTACAAGTCACTTACGAAAACAAGTTCACTGTTACATTTCTACTACTGACATGTTGAAATAAAATGCTTCTCAAAACATTCAATAAGAATCTCTAGGAAAATTATGTGTAGCAGGTAGTTTTATTATACTCACCACTGCATCTAAACAAAAACAATCATGTTGGCAGAATCAAATAAAGAGATAAAGAGCACATAATGATAATCGAGATGTCCACTATAGCTTGCAGTGCCCCCCCAACACACACACTTTCAATCCATCAAACTTGCCACCCCACCGCTCACCCAACTCTCAATCCCAACCAACTTCCCGAAAAAAACAAAAACAATATGAAAATAATTAATTGTGAGTTATAAGTATTATATTTATAAATAATAATGAAATAGTTTATGAAAATCAATTAAAGGATATAAAATATGCATCCTGATATAATACAATAGATTATACTAATTCAAACTTATTCTTAAGCTATGGTTATTGTTTTGAATATGCGGAGGCACAAACACAAACAAATCATGAATATTAATTGTTGCTTTTGTTGTGCATGATAAATGCTAGGTTAGGCTATGCACTGGCTCCCCCTAACCAACATAAACTTTATAAAACTTTAATGTTGTAACTTAAGTCACTTGTTATAAGTCACCTAGAGCTACACTGGTTTTACAGGAGAAACAGAAATCAAATCCCTGCTTTATCTTACCACGCAGAAACATGTATACTCTGGATTTATACATCTCTGTACAACGGAACTATATTACCTTGTAGTGAGATCGGCTGTATGAGATACATGTGTATACAAAATACATCCACCATGTTAATTTTTGCACAGAATTCCTTTTTACCAAAACTTAAAGCTGCAAGTATGCAATGCCAAAATGGTACAATCTTCCAATCGTGATCCAATGCCATAAACTTTTAGAAAAATACAAAATTAATTGTGAATCCTATTTTGTTAAAGAATATACACGAATTATAAAATGCCATGCTAATTGTTGTGCCTTTTGATCATTAATGAATTAATATCGTAGGATGTATCAAGGAAATCCAGCATTCATTGTGTTTTGTGTGTTGTGCTATTCAGAGTAAACAGATGTTTTTGTAAAGTGTATTTGATATATTTAAAAGAAACACTATTCATAGTCATATATTCTTAAACCTCAAATTACTGTACACTTTTTTATGTATAAATATATATATTGTACAAATCTGTATAGTAGATATTGTACAAACCTGTATACTATATATTGTACAGACCTGTATAATATATATTGTACAAACCTGTATAGTAGATATTGTACAAACCTGTATAGTAGATATTGTACAAACCTGTATACTATATATTGTACAAACCTGTATAGTAGATATTGTACAAACCTGTATAGTAGATATTGTACAAACGTGTATAATATATATTTTACAAACCTGTATAATATATATTGTACAGTGTACAAACCTGAATATATATACTGTACAGTGTACAAACTTGTTAATATATATTGTTCAAACCTGTATGATATACATATGTATATTATACAAATTTATGTAATGTAAAAAAATGTATATACATTGTACATGTACATTTATTTGTATTGTATGAATTTATAAGTTGCACAAATCCGATCTTTATACATTGTACAAATGTATATAGACTGTACAAATCTATTTATTGTACAAATCTATTTATTGTACAAATCTATAAATATTGTACAAATCTTTATAAATATAAGAAATATAAATTTGGCCTAAATCTATATTGTACAAATTTATATTGTTTGTTGCTTTTCAATAGGAGATATTCTTTGTGAAAATGTCAGCTTGGGTTTATTTTAGAATGCCAATTAAACATATTATTATAGTGCCTTGTGGATAGATCATTGTTTAAAAAATTTGCCAGATGGAATTGTTGAATATTTTTGTTAAATTTTTAATTGGGGTAATAAAGAAAGTATTAATTTTAGCATGATTTATTTTTTATATGCTGTATAGTAATGCATCTTATCATAGTGGTTTATATAGATAATATATGTATATATATTGTTTTTCTTTTTGTTATTATTCAGGATATTTTATTCGTTGGTTTGAGGGTTTTGTGTGAAATACTAGTAACACTTTTCTCATGTTTTAATCAGTTAAATTATATGATGCTTTGATATCTGTTGAAGGATGAAAGATAATAAAACATCAAGTAATGACTTTTCCAAAATTAGTCATGAGATGTATATAAGCAGGGGTATACTGTGAAATCGCTAATTTTCATGGGTTATTAATTTCGTAGGTAATCTTCATCTACGAATTCATAATTCCACAAAGTAATTGCATGTAGCATGTATATTATACAGGCTATGTATGATTCATTGTTTATCATACAAATTATAGTTCATATTACTATCCGAAACCACATGTATTTCCAATTCTAATTGTACTCTTACCAGCAGTAAAGAAATAATGAAACTAGAAATGTGTCTGCAGCATCGCATTAACACTGTTTGAAACTGGCAGTAATATCCATTGACAATGTAATCTTGGAGCGTCCACGATCTGTTTTGTGCTTCTGTCGAAACATTTATTCGAGGTAAAATAGTTTCGACATAAAATGTTCATTGTTTACAGTATTTGATTGTCAAGAACATCAATCATCAGTTTATTTGAAAAGTAATTTGGTAAAATAGTGTTCAAATAAAAAATATATTACGAAGGTTGAAATGTGGTATCTAATATTGATTTTGATGATGGAATACATGTATTTTGATTAAAAAATGTACAATATACATTATATTATTGTAGTTCATGTGATCATCTTATATTAAGAATTAACAGCCACACGATCTCAGTTCTGCGCTATATCTGTATCAGTATCAACTGCTAGAATATATATATTTGAATGCCTGTCAGATCATGTCTTCAAACTAACTGTTTATAACTCGTTTAATTATGCGACACTGTCTAAATGCCAAGTATAAACATTGAAAGCTGTATTCGACATTAAGACTCTCCAAAAGTCTTCCAAACCATCGACAAAATGGTATTTTGTTGTTAAAAATTTATCACTGGAACAAGAACATGTGCTTGAACACAGGTTTAGGAACAGTTTCAAGAATACGGGCCCAGATGTGCAACATTGCTTTATTTTCGATCTGTCTTTGAATGATAAGTCTTACCAGATATCGAGTGCCTTATTTGTCATGAAAAGATGTCATTTTAAAATTGGCCTTAATTTGTTAGCCTAATACCTGCATATTTTGTTCAATAATTTACGTATTAGTATTGTTGGTACGTTCAGGTGTATACTTGTGAATTTATCTTACCGTTGAGATGTCCGAAAACCTTGCATATTGTCAAATCAACTTGTAATAAACCTCTCCCCGAACAATCAAGTCTTTGTCATGTATACTTTGCACAGCCTAGTAGTAAACAAAAACAATCATCAGTCCCTGATGTTGGCAGTAGCCTAAACATATAGCTGGAATTTATTTTGACACGATTGTGAAAAGATTCATATAGCACAGCCAAAAAGCACTTTAATTTGTGCTTCATGAATCTTTTCACAATCCATACTTACCAACATGAAGAAAAATGTTTAGAAATTATTGTGACACGGTTTAAAATGAAATAGTATACATTTTCTGTTGGAGCCTAACGTTGTAGATTTGTAACGTTATAGTGGAGTTATTGTTTTTCTGTATTATATATTTCAAACATTTGTAGATATGTATTTGTCTTTTGTTTTACCTTAAGTGCCACTGATGAGTTCTAAATGGACAAAACTGCCATACGGTGCAGTAAAATGCTAACTCTGTTTAGCGTTCTGCATCCATAAACAATATTTTCAAATAGACGATGCCTTATTTTAGTGTTTATACACAACAGCGTCAAAAATAAAAGGAAACAAAATACAACATTGTCAACACACAAGGATAGAATGTGAACTCATAAGTTGATTCGGAAATCGTCAACATGATCAGAGGAAACAAAAAGCAAATGGAAAAACATAACGAACCTCCAACACAATCCTAGACGATACCCTGTGATCAGGAAGAATACCGTATCCCATATTTCATGATTAACCCAAAATGTTGTCACTGTCAAAGTTAAAAAAAATAGGGTCGGTCATCCATGTTCCAAGACACTTTACTTATTCTTTAGTTTATAATTGACCAGTAGTACTCTATGTTTCAAATCCATGCAGTAAAGGTGTGTTACTCGCCTCCTCTTTTGTTTCAACAGTAGTTTATACCTCTTTAGATTTCCACATTGTTTGCCCACTAACATAAGCGGATGAGTTCTAGAAGGACAAACCAGCTGTATGGCGTAGTGTAAATCATCTTTAGCACACTGTATCTGTTATCAAATTAAGAGGAGCATCTTTGCGTTTCTTATATTCATCCTTCGTAGAGTTTCATCATTTCTTAGTATTTTTAACGATTCATACAGGTCGTAATAGATAGGATACATATGATCTCAAAAATAATTGAAGTTGTATATAGTTTTCCATATCGTTTAATATTTCATCAATCTCCAACTTAACAAGTGACATTGTCTTCATTTACAATTTGCTAATTTTTTGTAACCAAGATTTATACTGGCACTTTAAACCTGAAATAACAGTTTAATAATCAAATATTTGTTATAGCCCAAAAACTGTAGATGAATGACGTAATAATCAAATATTTGTTATAGCCCAAAAACTGTAGATGAATGACGTAATAATCAAATATTTGCTATAGCCCAAACACTGTAATTGAATGACGTTACAAAGGGTTTAAGAGACACACTTCATGTTTCGTTGTATTTCTACGTATGCTTCAAACACTACAGATATGGATTACTACTGATGAATCTTGAATGAACGATATGACTATGTGTTGCAGCAAATCGTTACGTTGTCTTCGTCTTGCTAGTGATTTTAACATGGAACTTAAAAAGCAGGAGTAGCATAAAATACCGTTGACAACAATATTGTTATCATTCCAAGTAGATAAAAGGCCATAGATAACACAGAAAGTCCGTGACAATGTGTTAAGCATCAACAAGTAACACAGGTGTAGAGTAATGAACAGACAAACAGTCCATTAACATATAACCGTAGTAAAAAAATGATTTTTGTTTACATTTACATTACAACAGATACACACACATAAAAATGTATAAAACATAAAACGGCATTTCGTAAAAATAAAATACAGTGATCTACACAACACCAAGTTATAGTACCTATACTCTTCAGTGTAAAATGATGTACACGGAGAGGCCTGCAAAGACCATGTAATGGCCAATAACAATACGAAACGGTACTAAATCAACCATAATTGCAGCTTTTTAAAATTATTCATTGACAACTCGGTATATTTTCACTAGCCATGTCATATTGCTTTTGTCGGGGAGACGTCCCGAATGGCACTATTCTTTTCACCGGTTTTCTTTTGTCTATTAACTGATGCAAGCTTCTTGGTTTGTTTTGTAAACACCAATGCATTATTTGGCCAGTTTTCAACAACGAAACACCCCGAAGGGATATATTAATTGTCTGTCTGTCTGGATAGGATGAAGATATGTGATGTGCAGTTATTGAATATGTTTTGAATATTTTTCCAAAATGCTCGTGTAGAAGATAATTGGACAAAACAATGGAAACAAAAATCGACCAACATCATACAGTGTACCATACACTCAGCATTGTATTCCAACAAAGAAATTTTCCAGCAAGTTTTAAATAATTCCGATTTCCAGTTGCTTGGCAATTCATGATATAACAAAAAAAGATTTACTCTAAAAGATTTGAAAAATTGATAGTATTTTCTTACCTCAATGATTTGCTCTTGTGAAAAGCCAAAATTTTTCACTGACTAATTTTTTTGAGCCATACCTTATTTTAAAGAGCGGGATATGAGAAAATAAAAGTTGAAAACATTTTCTTTTGTATATTCTTGTTTGCTTTTAAAATTGATTGTAGTTTGTAACATTTAATAATATCCTAGCTAGCTGTTGAGCGTGATTGCAATCTCAGAAGAGCAGATTCTTGATATGCGTAAACTTAGTTTTTATGTAACTTTTGTTGATTCATTACAATCATAAAGATCAAAACTTAATAAAAAATACGTGGATAAATATATCACAGCCATATCACATAAAACGTATAGAAAACTCCGCTCTTTCTTCCACTCACTCTCTATATTTCTTTTCTCTCACAATCTGTTTTCTTTATAGGTTACATCTGTAATGTGTGTGATCTACCAATGGTGCAAAATCATATAACCATTTTGAAATATATGAATTTTTCATACAAAAAGTAAGCAAACTGACACAATTTGGAATTGCTACGGGCCCCTAACTTATAATTTATGACAAATTATATCTACTCACATTTGACAAGTACATCTTATATTTAAATTAAACAGATGCATGCAATGTTCTAATTTAATAAATGTGATAAAAATATCATCAAATGATTGCACAAAAATTGTGAGATGTACAATAACAAATATTCAAACACAAACTTCTTTAAAAACTGTTATTCTTAATGTTCAATTAATATGCGGGTGATCATGTAAGAATCCGATAAACACGCTGATGGCAACAAATGCGTAGTGAAAATGTTAGGTATTGTTTGTTAGTTGCCGTTTAAATGATATACGTGGATCCAACGGAACACGCAACATTCACTTAATTGTATACAATACCATGTCTGTCTAAATATTTCTAAATTTTACATGCAATATTGTGCTACAAAAATATTATGCATATTACAATTGTTTAAAAAATAACAAATTGTCTAAAAAAGGATAATATGATAAATGATTATATAATAAAGCGTGATACAAACCAAAAGCGCTAAAATACACCATAACGTAAATACAAAGCATTTATGGCAACAACAAAAAATCTCACGTAATATATATACACTTTAAACTTTATATAAAAAATAGTTCTCAAAACAAGTATATTAAATTCATTATTTCTTCGTAAATCTAACAAAACAATAGTCATCGCCAAGGAGACGCGGCCATGATAACATTATGGGCTCTATAAAACTGCATAAAACATCTTTCTCGGAGGGTTAGATGCGCTCTTATCACATACGAAGGTACATGTATCTACATTATTCAACATTTGAAAACAAATTACTTAAAACAAACCGCCTTATAACCCAAAACGTTGCATCAATATTTTTTTTCAATACCTGATATCCAAAATAATCTTCTACGGTTCTCGTTTGGATTATCTGGGTTCTAGAAGATAGAAAATTATCTTAATTATAACTCACCGATGTCGACGTCATGCCATTAGTCTACGACTACTATTGATAATAATTCGAGAAAAATATAAAAGGTTTATTATAGAAATAAGGAAACTTTAGAAACTGATAGTCGGCTCACTCAACAATTTGGTTGTATAAATTGACTAGACAATAGTTACTTTAAACTTTTGGAATTATTTGTGTGCTATTTATCCTAAATGGAACAAAATAGTTTACAGTTAACTTTATTTTTGTAGATTTAGTATATGATATACAAAAATATCATCAGCCTTTTATCTTGTCGAAGATAAAAAGTCATAAAATTTTATGACTGTGCAAAAAAGAAGAAAGAGAATTGATTCGAAAAACAGAAAAAATATAGGTTGTGAAATATACGTAGGACAGATTGCACGATATTTTATGAAGTTGAGAATTGTTCATGGTAGAACAGGATATTAGTCGCTATTATGCAGTGCAAACATATATTTGTCTTAAAGTAATAACACCTAAAATTGAAACATTTCGGTTATTGAATCGTTGTATTCGACAGCAAACAAAGTGGTTTGAACATAACATTAGTAGTCGTAAGGTAATTGACCTGGGTTTACGATATTTTTCCCAACGGGAGATAACTTATCAATAGTTCTCTCCCAGAGCTTCTCCTGTGTCCCTTTTTCCCATGCACTGACCACACAATGTTCTAGGGGCTTCTTTGTATCCTGGTACTCAACTAGTCCCAGTTCCTGGTTTAATGTAAATGAATCAATGGCGTCGATAAAGTTCACATCTGCTATCGTCTTCAGCAGAAACCCAAACATGTACACATCGTCAACTTGAACAAATGGGGAGGTGAAAGACGCATTAAGCAACATAGGGACAAGATCACTGGTGAAGAGGACCGCATATCCGGTACAGAACGTAGGTAGGATACCCTTATCGGCCTTGGGCAAAATATCGGAAGGCATATACCATTTACTCTTCGGGTCGGTTATAATTTGATGATCGTATTTTCCATGACAAACTACGGATTTCGGTTTCTTCATAATTTGTGGAATGAATTTTTCTATGAGTAAATAAATGTTTACAAATATATCATCATCAGTTTTAAGTATATATTTTGCATTTGAACATCGATTGTTAACAAAATCTAACAAAGTAATCGCTTTTAAAGATAAATTTCTATAATTGTCTATGAAATGACATAGAATGATATCATCATGTTTTTGTCTTTCCTTTTCTACAGATTCATTAACTTGCTTATCGTCAGTTTCAGCAACCAAAAAAATGCGCTCTACATAAATTTGTTTGAAGTTGTGAACCCCTCCCCATGTGTTTCTGATGACATCTCGTTGATAGCCATTTTGTGGGGAACTTTGGACATATATCAATAAATGAACAGCACCCCGATGACACACTTCTTTTTGAACATCATACGACTTCAAATGTGGGTGTATACGATGTTTCTGCTTCAATGGAGTCATTGTCGGACCGTGAATGAACCACTCCATAACATCAGAACCGGACGGGACTGTATTAATCGGATCGGATTCATTTCCCGCAGTGTTGTTATATATACCGACATTCCGATTGTCCTCATTTGGTTTAAGGTGGCGCAGCAACACCTCGCGTTCCAGAGCGTCGTAGTATTTTGGGATGATCTTTATTTGGAAGTATACAGTCATCAAGCACACCCAGAGGATAGCATACATAACCAACGCCTCCGTTCGCACTAAGGTACGTATAAATAACCGTTTCCTCATCTTGGAAGCTAGACCAGATCCCGTTCCTGCAACACAATTAAAAATAATAAAAAATCTCTAAAACGTCCATTATGCACATGGAGAGAAAGTAATGGACTCTTATACAAAAAGGGGTAGAGGCGCTTTGATTGTCCAAAAGCTTCTGAAAACGAAAGTTACGAAAGTCATTTCACATCACACATTATCGCTATTTAATTATTCTGCCACTTAAAAAAATAATAAGTAAGTGATCATGACATTCTAAATGGTATGCTAAATCTTAAGTTCTAGAAATATAATCAGCTTTTTTCAATTACTAGTTTTTCCATACATCGTTTACTTTATTTTTTATTTTAGTTAGTCAAGATACAGCCACAGCAAATGCTTATGTATATTTGATACATTTTATTCAACGCAAAATTATAATAAAAAAAATGTCATATAGTTTCCCTGTCTTTTTTTCAGTTATGAAATTTCCCTTTTTTGAGCCTCAGCTACTTTACTATTGTCGCTGTGCTTGTTAATAGTTTTGTGATGTACGGATACTTCAGGTAATCTATAAATATATATTATATATTACAGTATAAGAAAAATCGATAGACATAATTTCGCACTCTATCTACATGTTTAAATAATGGTAGTGTTTAGTGTTTGCTTAACTGAGAGAATGAGCAATACACGTTATACAGACCCAACAGACAAAATACGGTTATAAACAGGCATATTGATCATCGTTCAAAGTACGTAAACAAAACTTGCATATGAATTTAATATCCAAACAGTGTCAACCTGTCATAGGATATTTCCAATCTTGAAACAAAAAGGTCAACAGATGGTAAGTATGCGCGATCAATACCGTCGTTGCTGAAAGTGTAATCTTAAGCAAAGTTACAGAAGCTGTTGTTACCGGTCACAGTCAAATGCACTGTAAACAAAGAAGCTCTGACACAGACAGATACAGTTTAGTTGTTAAATTTATAAGCAATTTTGTTGCGTACTAAGTAATATACAGCATTTATATAGCGCCCTATATAAGTTCATACTTGCCAACCTTTTGTATATTCCATGGGGGAGATTCTGCATGCTCAAAATTGAAAACGTAACTAAAATGTGTGTATATACCCCCTAAAGACAAAATAACCCCTAAAAATGACATATTTTGAGTTGTTCGTTCAGATGAAATGATTAGATTTTAGAATAAAGGAATATTTTAGCAAATTCAAGTTGAAGGGTCCAAAATGAGGAGTCTCCCTCCTAAAAATAGACTTCAGCGTGTTACAACGCATGTTCAATAGTATTTGTTATAGCATATAAACAAGGCATACCAATCAGCATTATACATTTAGTAAGAAGACACTATATAAAGGGTGGTGTGTACATGACGTCTGTGCAGAGAGCCTTCAATGCGGACATGAAGAGGTGGGTCTTTACATCCTTTTTGAATTCGAATTTAGCAATAGTGTTTGAAAGTATGATCACTATTCATCTGGGGGAAAAGGAAAAACGAGAAATCTGGAGCAAAGTAAAGTTGGACAGTTATTCGTTATTCGTTATTCGTTATTGAATAACGAATAACTGTCTAACTTTACTTTCCGGGGGGCGGAAGTAAAGTTGGACAGTTATTCGTTATTCGTTATCCGTTTACTTTACAGTTATTCGTTATTCGTTATTCGTTAACTTTACGTAGAAAGTGTATACAGGTGGTATCACAGCAATAATTTACACCGTGTTAAATTACCACCAACAGATGTCCATTTTGAATGTTGATAGATTGTTAACGCCATTTTTCAGAAAGAACTGGGGTGGTTTTTCTGAAGTTTAACATTATGGTCTGTAGTTACGCATATCGAATTTGGGATCTGACATGAAAACAAAGATGGCCGACAGGCGGCTACATGTTTATGCCATACCGCAGCGTCCGTCGTCCGTCCGTCCGTCCGTCCGTCCGTCCGTCAACCTTTCCTTTAATACGCTAGTAGTCCTGAACGGGCAAGTAGATTTTGACTAAATTTGGTCTGGAGCATGCTCAGGCCAGGGGGACTCAATTTTGTATAAACGGTGAATGTGGCCCCCCTGGGGGCTGAGGAGCGGTGCCTAATAGGGGAAATATAGCAAATTCTTTAAAATCCTTCTTCTTCTGTAGGAAATAAAGGATTTGTTCCATATTTGGTCAGAAGCATCCGTGGGACAGGGGGACAAATTTTGTATAAACCGTGGGTCTGGCCCCCCAGGGGCCTGAGGGGCGGGGCCAAATAGGGGAAACATAGCAAATTTTTAAAATCCTTCTTATTCTGTAGGACTGAAAGGATTTGTTCCATATTTGGTCTGAAGCATTCTTGGGTAAAGGGAAACCAATTTTGAATAAACCATGGGTGTGGCCCATCTGGGGGCTGAGAGGCGGGGCCAAAAAGGGGAAATAGATGTAAAACCTTTATATTCCTTCTTCTACCACAGGGATTAAGGGATTTTATCCTAATTTAGTCTGGCGCATCCTTGGATCAAGGGGACTCAATTTTGTATAAGCAGTGGGTGTGGTCTCCAGGAGGGCAGAAGGGCGGGGCCCAATAGGGGAAATGGAGGTAAACCTTTAAAATCTTTCTTCTACCAAAGGGATGAAAAAATGAGATTTTGTTCAAATTCAATGTTCCTGGTCCTAGCTCGGGGTGAGTTCCTATTTCAATCTTAATGAAACTCGGTG
>JAUMHH010172602.1:0-15984 GCA_032359455.1 Chlamys rubida | reverse complement strand
AAATGATTCCTTCAAAGGACAATTGCCTTGTCTACTTTCCTGTAGGTAACATAAATGATTCCTTCAAAGGACAATTGCCTTGTCTACTTTCCTGTAGGTAACATAAATGATTCCTTCAAAGGACAATTGTCTAGTCTGTTGTCCTTAGGCTACACCCGTTACTCCTTAAAAGGATGATTGCTGTGCTTGAGGTGCTGTTGACAAAAAACGCAGTTTTCAAGAGAAAGTAGTACTTTTTGACAAATGTCTTTAAAAGCAATTTCAGAAAACAAATCAGGTCTGGGGTCAAAAGCAATCAATCATTGTTCCGTCAACATCTCACGACAGATTGGTTTTAAATTTGCAGATTTCAGGCTGAGAAACAATGTAAATTAAATCGTTGTCTTGATTATTGATTGTCTGTGCTCTGAAGCTCGTGGTAATAGTCATGTCCATGGCTGATAACGCATCAGCATGTGTTGTGTGCGTGACAGATTGAATTATCACCGGTTATTTTTTCAACAGCAACGTTTTTTTTTTCCAGAATGGCATATTTTTGGCTTATATATTTTCAACGTGGGCTGAGAATGTTGCAGATTCTATTGTTTTCGATTGGTTTTCAGGAAAACAATTAGTGCCGGCCTTGAATTAAGCTATTGCTGGAGATGCTGCACATCATTTTGATTTAATTTTGCTTGATATTTTTACAAATCTGGAGTCATTATTACTCATATTCTTATTCTTATGAAATGAAGTCAAGAGAGATAACTCTAACTTTACGTAGGTGACAAGGTCATTGTAGTTGCGACCTTGTGGTGGTGATGTGAAGCTACATTAGGCGTTATGTGTGTGTACATTGGCGTGCTGTGTTGCGCTGTATTTTGTGTTGTGTGCTGTGCGTTTGTTACTGTTGTGCTGTTAAATGTGCCGTTTCTCCGACCCTCTATTGCTCTACTTATTGAATATGTGTTAACGCATTCACCCCTGAAGACACATTTGGACTCTTCCAATTCAAAGGTTGGAATAGTTCATTATGAAATTTCAAGGGTGAATGAGTTAAAATACGGAAATAAAGCTTTAACTTTCGCTCCAACGTTAACCTGAATCCAGTTTTATCCTTACTTTAAATGTATTTAAGGCTTGTTGTGTGGATAAAAAGAGCCTTTGACAGACTGTAAAACAAAAGTACTTTTTTGTAACACAAATTCTGCGATAAATTGATCTCCTGGGAGTTACTTAATTCCTGGTATATGAAGGACACTGTGAAGGTTACATTACAGATCTCCGTGATGATGTCACAGTTCCGGGATTAAACGGAATACAGGATAAGACTTGTCACAGCTGTCGGAGAGTGCTCGATCACCATTGCAGAGTTACTGGTTTTCATGGTGGCACAGTTGCTTTGGGATATCCTCAGTTTGCCTTTTTGTACTGACTTCTGTATTTAGTCCCGAGTTCTGCGTTTTGTTGGTGGATTATTTCTTTTTTTTCATTTTTTTTTTTCATTTTTTTTAGTGACCATAACATCATGATTTTCTGTTTGATTGGTTCAGGTGATTGGTCACTAAGAGCAACCCCTTCAAAATAGAAAAATCAGATTTTGATCACATTTTCAATAATTTGCACAGTAGTACAACCATTATAGTAAAAGAAGATAAGTTATATCTAAAATTTATTTATCTTGAAATTAGTTCAATCAACTTATATAAATCACTCTTGTTGGCCCAGATGTTAGTGCAGAGGGGTCAGAGTGTTGGAGAAAATCCACCTGGTCGGGCAGGTGACACCATACATTTATATGTCCAAATGGGGAATCAAACTCCGGCCATCTCAGTGAAAGGCCACTTGACCACCCAGTTGTAATGCTCAGCCTCGATGTGGCTGTAACTGTATAACTGTAGAGAAAGAAAGGTTTGTGACACCAACCCGCCACCTATAGTTAGTACCAAACAGTTTGCAGGCTGTGAAGGTGTACACAACTCTGTATCATAAAGTAGAATGTATTGATACCCAATACAAGTTCATTAGGGCCGTGTATTGGTCTGAGACATGAAACACAAAACACCATTAAGTAATACTGGAAAATAACACACTTAAAATTCAGTTACATAATAAAACATTCTTATAATTTCTTTAATTATAATAACTGTTTAGCTGTACAGAATTATTTAATTGTTTATGATAGGTAAAAGCATATTTATAATGGAAAATTGTTTTTTACAAACTTAAATACTTATGAAATGACAACATCTCATACCCATGTAATAATTAAAAGCTTTTAAGTGACCTTGATAAATTATGTAAGAAATCAGGAATCTGTGTCGGAGACATGCTTGGCATATTTTGGTGAAAGAAATATGCATGGTGGTTTTGGTTGTGGTCATATATTAACCCAGACTTGGTAATACGAGAACAGGAAAAGGTCTGTCAGTCAGCCTCTTAAATATCTTGATTACTGTCCACAGTGTTTTGTTCACTTCCCTTTGCTCCACTGTATACATATCAAGTCAGTTATAATTATTGAACAATATATCCCATAGATTTAAGTCATGCTATAGAGATTGCAATACTTCTTTGATGAAATATAATGCCTGTTTGTATGACTTTAAGTCTTTCATCTTGAAATTTGTTAGGATCATGAGTAAGGTAATAACATTGACTATATATAGACTGTTTCCCGTTTAAAGAAAAATTAATAAAGATCTGGTTGTATTTCAGGTAATGATTCACCATGTAAAATGCATGTTTGATGTCTCATTGCTGAAAATTGTACTTAACCCTTTCACCACTGTAGACCATAATGGACTCATCCATATCAATGCATGGTAGAGTCTACTAAAGTTACATAGGGGTGAAAGGATTAACCCAGCAATAAACCCATGCCTATATATATTAGCCCACATGTATCTATTACAATTCAGTGGAAATGCCAAAATATTCAATTTCATTATCCTGTAATAAGCCCGCCCCCAACTTTGAGTAAGATATTAGTTGTATCTATTACAATTCAGTGGAAATGCCAAAATAGTCAATTTCATTATCCTGTAATAAGCCCTCCCCTAATTTTGAGTAAGATATTAGTTGTATCTATTACAAATCAGTGGAAATGCCATCAAATTCAATTTCATTGTCCTGTATTATTCATTATACCATGGAGAACTAGAATTGTTTTTGCCCTAAAATTGATAAAAGAAGATGTTAGAGTTTAGAGCCCTTAAGGGGATCTTAACGGGATAGACTTTACATAAATAATCTTGTTGCTATGGTTATATTTCGTAACTGTAATACACTGTTTGTGTTTTATAGAAAAATTGTTTCTAGGTTTTTTCCCTGTACAAATATTGAATCTCCATATCCTAGGTATTTGATAGATTATTAAAAAAAAGTAGATAAAAAATTGAGACGATGCAAGTTGATTAAAAATTGTCTGTCGCAAGGAAGTTAAACACTGGGAGCAGGACACGTCACAACAAGTACAGGAAATACTGAAGTAGTCATTCAAGTGCAGCCGTTGGGTGTGTCCTGGTGACAGGATCTGTGGTCACCTCAAGGTTTACATAACCCAAGGACAACCTCATTCAAGGTCAATATGGAACATGTAAATAAACACTTGTAAACATAAACCTTGCAGTGAGAGTCAAATTAATGATCCCCATGCATACCGTTACCTTACATTGTGACTGTGCATTATTTTTTCTTCATCCTGACCTAAGCTTTGATAAATTACCTTGCAGCTAGAGCTTCAATGAAAAAATAATAAACGTAAAATAAACAACAACGATCAGTGACAGTGTTCTGAGTGTAAAAGTGCAAGGACTCAAACCCGACACCTAACTAGCTGATCAGCTGCCTGGTCAATGTAAATACCCTGGGCCAGTGGTGCTACAGGTTTATTCAAAATGAATATAAAGGGAGATTACTCATTGTATGTATGAAAAACTACAGTGTAATTCTCTAGTGTTTTGTCTTTAGTGGGACAAGGACCCTTAAAATGTAAACATAATTAGATTTCAGCAACAATGAATTACATACAATTTGTAGTGTTAGGCACATTGAAACACTGTCACGTTACTGTAGACATCAAAAATATAACCATTAACCCTTTCACCACTGTAGACCATAATGGACTCATCCAGATAAATGTATGGTAGAGTCTACTAAAGTTACATAGGGGTGAAAGGGTTAATGCATCTCATACATTTTTAATACAATTGGATGAGCTACATTATAGAATCTACGATGAGATGATGCCATGACACAAATTGGGTTTCTGCTTATAAGGGTTATTATGGCTAATTTTCGTCAAAATGAACATAAATTTTGTCTTGAATACACATCATGAAAATTGGTTTGACATCATCTTGAATTAATTGATCATTCACCCCTACATAACTAAACTGGACTAGCCCAGTCTTTGATTTGGTAAGGCTCAAAATTATTGTGACTTTAGGGGTGAATGGGTTAACATGAAATATTGGAAATTTACAACCGGTTCACCATAGTATGAGGCAACTAAAATTTAATACACTAATTTTGCTGTTTAAAAAATTAAAGGATTCACAACTACACTTGGTATAATACCAGTAATATGTTATCACAAATTAATAACGGTTAACTATGTACGGAATGTATTGATCTAAACAAAAAATGATACACAATAACCAAAATGTACATTATAATTAACATCTAAAGCATGTCGACAATGACGATATTTAATGGAGGTCGGACAGATCTTTGCATTCCAACTGTGTTTAGAGATATTCTTTGAGATATGACCGACTGTTTCAGTTCTAAAAGTGATTTGAAACAAAATACAGTAAAAGTTTTCGTAAAAGTTGATTGAATTTCGTAAATCTAATAAGTTATGTAACACATCACAATGAGGTCAAGGTATGATTTAATCAGCATTGTATCTGGTTTAATTGAAATACTTCCTGCATGATTCAGGGATATATGCTATACGTGTCTGCAGAATATAACTAATTGGGCTGCATTCACACTAAGCAATCTACAAAGCGACAATAAATTTCGAATGTGAACTCATTCACCCCTGAAATTTCATAATGAACTATTCCAACCTTTGATTTGGAAGAATTTAAATGTGTCTTCAGGGGTGAATGAGTTAAGGGGTATACAATTGTAGTCAGCTCGTCTCTTTAGTTTGTCCTGGTGGTTGGTCTTTTTACCAATTTCATATTTCATAGATCTGGTACATTTGTATTTATCCTGGAGTTGCTACTTTTTTCTGCTTTGACAGACTAGGGTGCTAAACTATGGGGTCTTTGTCTGATAATTAACTGCTTCAGCTTGACTTATCAATAACATTCTTCGTATTCAATATGCAAATTAATACTTTTCTTTGTCTTTTGTACTTATACTTGAGTAGAATCTTAAGTTCTAATTTACAATTAACGCCTTGCAGCTTTAACTTTGATTAGTTTTTGCTGGCTTTCTTATCTTTTCATTGCTTTTCAGATGCTGATCTAAAACTGCGTGGTAGCATTGGGCTTTTTCATTTTTTTGCTTTTTTTTTTGTATTTATTTGGAATGAATCACTATATACTTTTAAATATCACCAATTTATTTTGATAATTTCCAGTGAACATCCATTTTAAAGAAATGATTTTCATGATATTGTGTGAAGTACATTATGATGTTATGTTTAATCATGGTATTATTAGAATATTTAAATTCATTAAAAGTTCATATTCTAAACACATTTAAATTAGTTTAAGTACTGCAAGGAAATTCAATTATGATCTCAGCAGCTGTTACTGAATATTGCTGAAAAACGATAAACATGATATCATGAGAATCTTGACTTTATATCAAAATTGTTTCGTTTTTATGCAGAACATTTGTTTTCCTTTCCAAAATAGCGGTTGATCTGAATCCCAATAGCATAGACCAACATAACAACCAGGGTTCGTGTCAAGCTGGCTTCTCAATATCCATGTCAAACGTAAGTCGGACTAAGATGTATTGTCATGGCAACACATGAGTAGGGAAGAGCACCGTGATGGTAACCAATGGCAACAACGTTGTCTCATCTACATACATGTAGTTGTGTTGTCATAGCAACACTTATATCCTAGCAACACATACGTAGTGAGTATCATGTTGTCATGTGCAAACATGGTCACTTAGCAACACTAACAAGTTGTCATAGTAACCATTGTAGTTGTCATAGAAACACAAGTAGTACAGTAAAAAAAGTTTATTTACCCGCATAGAAACGCAAATATTATACTGCTATGAAAATGTGCAATATGACCAATACACCATCAATTAAAAGAAACCAAAAAATCACTAGAAACTTTCCAACTTATTGTTGAATATTTTGGAGAGAAAAAAACAAAGACTGTTCAAAGTCCAAACAAAAGATTGGGAAAAAAATGATAACAATAACACCTCATCAACAAATTTGCAGCATCTTGAATTTCTTTATGTATGGAGATGTACTCTTTGCTCGGCAACAAATTTAGTCCTATTAGGTCGGCGAGACTTGAAACATACACCAGACCAAGATATGTGTCTTTCTTTGGCGATGCATGCTGCATGTGCATGTGCATGTAACGTAACCGGCTGTATGGACGTAGACCCTCCCAGACTGGGGTTTGATGATTGCAATCTGTATAAACACAAAGAGTGCTATATAACAGAATCGTCTACCATTTCATCAACCTTTTCTTTATCATCAATTGTGACCATTGATCATTCTGTATATAAATAGCCATCAACTCTGACTTCTTGGAGCTATCTGGATGGCTGTTAATGGCTGTTGGCTATTTATTGAGTTCGTGTTTCTGCGGTTCATTAATTGTTCACAAAATACAAAAAAAACATGTTGGAAAAATATGTTGCACAAGCATTTCCTGGTTTAAGTAAATAAACTCGGGGCCAATAAACATGTGCGGTATATCAGAAAAATGTTATCGCTTCTATCTTATGACATGTTACAATATGTTTATATTTCTGATAACAGGGTATTGACCTCGGACTACATGCTGTAGGTTGAGAACATGTCCAGTTTTAGCTCTGAAATGTTATTTGATTTATAGTTTGATAATCTTCAGGGATTAATCTACAGTTTTAGGGAAGATATCACTATGAAAAATTACGAGGAAAAGCTGCTTGAATCCAAGCTCCTAAGTGAGTTTGGGGAAGTTCTTGATAATGGCTGTGTATTAAGTTTGGGCTAGCTTTTGATGATGGCTCTACATTACGTGAACAGTTAATGGCAAAGGGTGATAAATTCTTGCCTTGATTATTTGATATCACCTTAATATGTTAATGAAAGAAATGCACTGTAAATTAATTCATTCTTTTAAAGTGTCTTGCCCATAAACGTTAGTCGATATTACAGATTAATCTTGATTCTCCCTGTTTGCCATTCCCCACTGTAACATTTAAACAATATTGAACTTTTCCCGACTGTTTTTCCCAAATGGATGGATTAAATCACTAAAGGGAGATAAATTAGGGGAGATAATCAACATGAAAGGTTGGAATGTCCTGATTATTTTTTTCAATGTAAAGCGTGATGTTTGTAACAGAAGCCAGGACAGGGAATTCACCTCACTGTTTATGCTGTGTTATCATACTAGGCGTCAAATATCACAACAGTCCAATCACCATGGCGATAAGGCCAGCCTCTGAAACCTAAGTAATACTGCTTAGATCTGTTACATCACTGGGTCTGTGTTGTATAGCTATCCCGGAAGGAACACTCTGGTTTGTCTCATCTGAATTAGATATAGAAATACTGAAAAAGTTGTATTTCTCAGCATTTCTATTGTTTTCTTTTGACTTTACTTTGACTTTCACTTTTAGGGATTTTTCAATTTTCACAGGAGCCGAATTGATCAGTATTCATCAAATCTTTTCTTTCACTTTTCCGTCCATCTTTCAAAATTTGTGTCCGTTCTTTTTTGTTATATATATGTTGTCAACTTGTGTGTTTCACTGTCTGTCCATCTGTCTGTAGCATTTATGTCAGCACAGGTTAATGAAGGATTGTGTTCTATATATACATATTTAAATATATATATCAACACTTTGTGAAAATGATTAGAATGTCACCTCGTGAAACACACCTCAAAAGCAGAAGTCAATTTATTGATTTATTTGTAATTTATTGTAAAGGAGCCATATATGGGTTGTACTTGATTTCTGGGTAGAACTTTTTTTTTTTTTTGAAAACCAGGGCACTAACTAAATTCCTGATATTAAGTGGACTTAAGCTGGTAAATGTCCCTGAGGCCAATTTTGAGGTGTGTTGCTGTTTGTTAGACTGTTTCTAATGATAGTTATATATATGTATACATGTTTGTAAGAACTGAATTTATACTATAGTACTGTACAGGGACCACAACTCACCAATGAAATCAACAGTTTATCAATTGTTCTCTTTTATACATTCTGAGTTATCTGCCCTTTGATTATAAGATGACTGAGTGGTCTGCCCTTTATATAAAAAAACAAAATGTATCTGCCATTAAGTTGTCTGCCCTTTGATATAAGAAGCAGAGCTATATGTTTTGGTTTGTCTGCCCCTTGATACCCCTCATGAATTGTTGATGTTTGTGTCATTGTTTTTGCCCTCTGATTTCAAGTTGTAGATTTTATCTGTGATTGATATTATCTGCCCTTTGATATAAGATGTTGGACTTATCTGCCCTTTGATATAAGATGTTGGACTTATCTGCCCTTTGATATAAGATGTTAGACTTATCTGCCCTTTGATGTAAGATGTTAGACTTATCTGCTGTTGAGTCGTGGTCCCTGATCTGTAGGCTAATCATGTTTAGAGTTGTTGATGTGTAGCGTTCTGTAGCGTCTAATTGAATGTCCATCACAGGTCTATGAAAACCTTCTCACAATGTCACCTAAATCAGAACATACAACGGCCATGAAAAGCCAATTTTAAGTTACCATATTTGTCGTATTAGACACTCTGAAATCTTATAGTTTTTTTTTAATAGATTTAGGGTCAGTTATAATGGATACAGTGCATATATATAAAAAAATATGTGAAAGTTACACAAACATGATTTTTTTTTTTTGTAAAATATTTCATGTTATAAGAAAGACATAAGAAAGACTTAAAGTAGGTCACGTTGGAGTTAAAACTTTAAAAAGCTACCTTGGCTGGAGGAAGTCAATCATCCTAAATTTTACAAAAAATTATAACAGAATCGGTAATTTAACAGATATTCTCCAAAAGGGAGTTTTGACTACGGGGGCTGAGTGCCTATAACAGTGAATATGGTAACTGAAAATGATAATTTCCAATAACTATGAAATATTAGAAATTTTCTCAAAACCCTTAAATTTTCAGAATATAGGGAATTTTAAAATGACAAATGACATTGTGAGTTGGTTGTGAACACTGTTCGTGTAACTGTAGTTTGATGTAGATACTGCCCATGTACATTTCAGCTAGCTTAGGCTATGACAAGGGAGGTTACTGCGAGGCTGGATTCTCTGCGGCGTTTTCTAACGTGAGTTGTCTCCCCATATATATCATATTGCTGTACCAACATGAAACATGACAAGTGGAACCTGATTGGAAATTGATAATAATTCAACTTTAGTCTTTACACCATGGTCAAATTCGATTAAAACCGTTCGATTACATGACAACAAAACTGTTTCAGACATAGTCATTTCAAACACGTTATGATTGTTTCTTCCCCCAAAGAAGTCTACAAAGAGTACTTTATATTAATATTGGATCAAGAAACCAATTTTGGTTGTTGTACTATGTGAACTGGGAAAAGGAAATTTAAAAAATAAATTATAGAAAATTGCGTGAGTAGGTGGGCAAGGGGGTTGTTTATTCTTGAAGCATCCAAGAACACCCAGATTATGTTGCCACAAATTAAAACACTAATAGTTAATTAATTGTGGTGTGAGATCCTTGATAAAGATAATTTTACTAATACTAAGTCATTATCTCGGTATTAAGATTATAAATTGAATGGTACAGCAATATTTCCCCTTTGCTCAATTTTTCACTTACAAACAACTTTTGTTTTGCTTTTTCTTTTCATTCAGAAGCTTTTTATCATTGAGTTAATAATTTGATTATTTTTCATTTGCATTTTAAAGATTCCTTATCACAGCATTTGTGTATTATATAGAGCAAAAATATAACAGCTTCTGAGGAAATTGATATACAAAATGTACATGTATATCATTGTTTTAGTTATACCGATCCCTAATAGTTAAACGGACTCTTGAAGCACTTTGAAGATGTTTGGCTTAACAAATATGCATAAAAATGGCATAACTATATTAAAACAGTCGTTGATCTCTAAGTATCATGGTAAGTCTGACTATCTAAACAAATACTTTCATGTCATGAAGTAAGAAGAATGATACATTTATATATAGTTTAAAAAATTCATTCTTTTCTGACAGAAATAAACTTTTGCAGTTCTTACAGGTGGTGCCACCTGGTGGTACATCATTGTTACTAGTGGTGTCACCTAGTGGTACATACATTTTACCACTGGTGACACCTGGTGGTGGTACAATATTGCAACCTGGTGCCAACTTGTGGTAAACACTATGTACAGAGCTATGACCTGTGCTGCCACCTGTGAACTGTGACAAGTTATTTCTGTTACTGTTGTCAGTATCTTTATGAGTGAGATTTGCATTGTGTTGTTAGTGGTTTAGATGTCACACTATCTATAGATGTATATATACTTTACACCCCTGTCCCTAGTGAATGCCACCTGTCAGTAATCTGTATACCTAGTCTTATGTATAGCATCATCTCCAAGTTTTACTTGCACATTTTCCCCACAGGAACATTCTGAATCCATTGATATGAGTTACGCATTTCTTGTTGTTTTAATGTTTTATTTTGGTTATAAATTTTTGTTTTCAGATTGTTTGTAATTTACAATCATTGTTTTTATTTTTGCTCGCACATTTGGTATATTGTTGTCCAAAAATTTGGAAATTTTTATCCAAATGGATTTTCTTACAAGTTCTAGGATTTTTGCAAAACTAATACATGTACAACCTTTTAAAGTGTATAGATTCAACTTTAGAATTGAAGAGTATCATCAAGTTTAATTACATTTGTATATCATTATATCATTGTCACTGTTATGAAATATTTTTTATAGTTATTTTCAACAGGACTACTTTATATAAATCAAATCTTGCAATGCATTGTACGCACTTCGTTATTTGAAGTTTGGGTATATGAAAACAAAAACCTATAGGAGTAAAATTTGTTTGAACTGATGCCCTGCCAATCCTACACTTACTATAGTATTACTATACAGTAATGATAAATGCACAGCATCACAGTTAGACATGAATACCTCAACAAGGGAAGTAACTCTAGTCTGAATCAGTGGAACTCTTCTTTGCTATAATAATTGGTGTAGATGTACTGTTTCCCTTAAATAAGTTTGGTAACTAAAAACATTTAACAAATTACAGTTACTTATACTCATTTCTTATTGGCTGTCACTGCTGGGACACCATTAACCCTTTCACCACTGCAGATCATAATGGACTCATCCATATCAATGCCTGGTAGAGTCTACTAAAGTTACATAGGGGTGAAAGGGCTAAATCCACATTTTTTTCTTTATAATTTTAATGTTCAAAATACAGATACATGTAAAACCTTTGTTCAATTCGCTCTTATTAATGATTGTACAGCAAATTCAAACTGACACATGTTTCACGTAGGAATTGACATTTTGATGCTTTGGGTGTTGTTCTCCTTCATCTGTCAAATACGTTACATCCCTGTAATAAAATGCCAGAGTTATCTGTTTCTACTGATCTGTGTCCAATGCGAACCATTAGAGACACGGGCGGCAGTCAAAAACACAAAATCAATCCCTAATGTGAGGATAAACGTTACTGGTATTTCCACATCACTGATCAACGATAATATAATACGCTATCAGCTGTTTTAGCCGTGGCTATCGTATCACCATAGCTATAGTCGTACAAAGACATTTGTGTATGAAAAATTAGGACTGGAGTAATACAATAAAAACAAATCACTGTTTATTTTGCTGTAAAATATAGGAATGCGAAAAAAGAAACATTTTTGCGAATTTTAAGTTTTTTCTTCTCTGAATTGTGGTATTTTAGATAGAATTCTGCTGATAAAAGAAATGGAATCACATAAAGGCACTTTACTGATATTGTTACCGTAGGTTTATTAAATTTCAAACACTGTAAATATGTAAATCTTAGTGGTTCCCAGGCAATTTGATTAATTTCTTAAACACATGAATAATAAACCCATTACAACGTATATTGATTTTTGCATATCGTGATAATATGTGATTAATTTCTATAAGTGACATTTTTTTATCAATATTATTATTTTTAGTGAAATTGACACTTAACATTGTAATATCTTTTTTCTGCTGAAATTCTGTCATAAAAAACTGGTTTGCTTAATATAAAAACTTTTTTATTTTACAACAATTATGAAAGTTTTTACAACTTATATTAATCACTCTTGCTGGCCCGGATCATCATTAGCGCATGGGGGTTCTTAAACCGGAATACCGGGAGAAAACCACGTGGTCAGGCTGAGGTGACCCCATACCTTTTCAAGTCCGATCGGGGAATCGAACCCCAGCCGCCTTGGTGAAAGGCAAGTGCGCGATCCACTGCGCCACCCGACCACTCATAACTGGTTTGCGTACAGAAATGACTATAATAAAACTAATTTCATGTAGAGAAATTTGGGTACTAATTATAGTCATTTCTGTATGCAAAAATATTTGTAACAAAATTTCAGCGAAAAATACATTCCATGTCAATATAATGTTAAACAAAGATTTGTTCGTACAGAAATGGCTATAATAACACTTATTTCATGTACAGAAGTTAGGGTTTCAAATGTCATACATCCGTTGATTCGTAGGGTATAATACATTGCTGAACATTCTGAATTTCAATTCTCTGCTTCACTCATAAACCTGTTGTTTTAGAAGATACAGAAATCCTAGTTTGAAGTACAAATCCTTAGCTTTGGAGTTATAATTTATCCTTTGCCTATTTTTACCCACTGAAAATCTATTTTAGATATTATGTTTCTTAACCACTCAATCATCCCCAAGAGCTGGAGACGGAAATCTTTGCCATTTTAAGTTGTATAAAACGTGTGATTACAAACACAAATTGAGTGCCAATCTGATGTCAGAGTTGTGTCGATTCTTACAGAACTTGTAACTCGCAAGCAGCAGCGTGTTATAAATCTATAAAATACCCCCCTTATGATCCAATTTTAAGTTAACTAGACAGTCAAAGGCTTTGTATAAATGTTATAAGATGCGGATACGTCGTATTATAAACTCAAACCCAAATTCCTAGAGAGATTAATCTCCAAGGCCATCAACTGTGAATTGCATGGCCAAGGCTTTTCATGTTATTGTTAATAAACTGAGCAAAATATTGGCACAAAACATAGATAAATCTTGACAAACTGACAGGCCAACAATATGAAAATAGTTGTTTCTAGTGCACAGCACAGATAATTCTTAACAAACTGACAGGGCAACAATATAAAAATAGCTGTTTCTAGTGCACAACTACAGACCCATTAAGGATTCACGTACCAGTGACTCCTAAAAACTGTAACTATGCAGCAGAAACTGCATGTTTTTTTCCCATCAGGATTTTAGCTTTGATGAATCCTTTATAAAAAGATGACCCTATCTGATGGTACTTTCATTAAATAAACCAAAGATAATATAAATAAAATGTAAGCAATAACATTTTTCTGAGTGTAAAACATTCTGCAGGGCCAGACCTGGTTTTGTACCCCTGCACACCAACATACCCTGTCTCCTGCATACAAACACGCAAGTACGCATACACTACACACATGGAGGCACGTCCTTAAATGACCTTAGCTGTTAATAGGACGTTACACAAAATTAAACCAAACCAAATCTAACGTTCAATTGTATACTGTTTTAGCCAATGATCAAAAAGCTCACAGTGCACTTAAAATGTGCCATCTTGTTCAGTCTTGTCCATTATCATTCTTATTAAGTTTTCACATTTTAAACTTCTTCTCAGATTGACAAAAAGATATTTTTCCAAAGTTTATCCCAAATTAATTCTTTTCTTAGCCCTGACCATGTTATGATATTGTTTTGGCCATTTGAAATCCTGGATAACCACTCTGCTTGCCTCTGATTTGCATAGAAACTTTCAGTTTCTTGCTATGGCATGGACAGCCAAACTGATTTTAACCAAACTTTGTAAAAACAATCCAATTACTATGATAAAATGAATTTTTGACAACTTGACCTTCATAATGGATGCTATTTCTTTGGTTTTTCATTTCTTCTTGAGCTGACTCTCCCAGGCAGTTTGGAATCACTGACCTACATATTTGATATGAACGCTAACTGAATTCTTGCATAGTACATGTATCTCTATAAGGGACATTGCACAACAAATAAATACTTGGAATGGCCTCACACTTGGCTGTGCATTGGCAATCCTCTTATGATAAAGTATAAGTGGTTGAATACAGCCAGAGTAAGGCCACATAACATAGATCATTGTGAACGCTTGGAGTTCTGTCAAGTTTTCTAACTGGATAACAAGCTTTGTGTAATCGGGGACCTCTCCGATCTCTTCCCGATCTGATCTCCCCTGACCTCCTCATCCAGCGCATTAGTAAAGTCTGGCTCTGTGACATAAGTCATTTACTTCTGGTATATCTATTGTATCCCATGATTACCCTCACCATCGATCAAAATGTCTGTGATTTCACTTGCTAAACCTTTTTAAAACTGTCTTCAAAATCTTATTTGTCAAAAGAAATGTTGAGACTGATCGACAGAACTTTGTGCGATATTTCATGAAATACTTTACAAGACTTCTTAAAATTTCGGACAAAGTTTGATGAAGCTGCCTCAAATTTTAAAATGTTGAGTTATTAAATGGTAGGTAACTACCGTATTTGTTGTAATTAGTATATCCAGGGTGCTTGAACAATAGGCTAAAAGATAGAGGCACTTATGCAGATAACTAATGCGGCTCATTTTCAGGGAGAATTTAAAAGTTGTTTTCCTTTTTGTTCTAAAACAATGGGAAATAGTTTGTCAGATTGCAATAATGTAGTTTCGGATATAAAGTTTAAATTGTTCTAAATGGAGGGAAGCAGAATGGAGGTGTTTAGGAAGGGGGCCTTGATTACATATCACATTTCCAAAAAAAATCCAAAAAAGGGTTGGGCACCAAATACTGTGAATACTATCAATGAAATTATTGCAATTGATAAAACAAATGTGTTGCAATCAAAATATATTAAAAGCTTTGATTTTTTTTTTTTTCGATGGCTACATCAGATGGTGTATGAATATAGTTCTGGAATTATCAGATTACATATTATACCTCGAGCTTGAATCAGCTGTATACAACTCTAGCGCGACCAGCATTCTACGAGGAAGCAAGGCAGTGTAATCTAACACAGTCTAATATTTAATCACTTTATTAAGATGATTTTTTGTTCAGTTTTGGGTCAAAATCAAGGTCATGAGATTGTGGTATGTAGATATTTCTCAGAAATCAGCGTAAACATCATGATGATAAACTTTTGTAAAACCACGAAATTTATGTCCAAGGGAGATAACCCAATATTTAATTTTAAAATAATTTATTTTTGTATTCAATATTCATAAGGATAGTATCATTATTGTTCAATTGTTTAAAATCATGAAGAGAACATCATTAAATGACATTGGTTAGTTTATTAGGTCACACATATATGTACATACAGATATATTTTTACGCTCACAATAAATCCTGTAGGGCTACATTAATGTAAAGTACTGTTTTGAAACATGGCTTTAAATACAGATTCTTGTATCTTATATACATGTGTAGCTGATACTGTGAGCGGATGCTGTCATACTCACGGATGGTTCATTCTCACATTTTAATTGTTTTATTTTTATCAGCTTGACATTAGTCTAAAGGAACTCAAAA
>JAUMHH010172591.1:0-15985 GCA_032359455.1 Chlamys rubida | reverse complement strand
CACTAACTGGTATTCGGTAGCACTATCTTTGTACGTGTATTATGATACACTAACTGGTATTCGGTAGCACTATCTTTGTATATGTATTATGATACACTAACTGGTATTTGGTAGCACTATCTTTGTACGTGTATTATGATACACTAACTGGTATTCGGTAGCACTATCTTTGTACGTGTATTATGATACACTAACTGGTATTCGGTAGCACTATCTTTAAAGCGATGTGAAATAGTTTAACTGACCGGGAATCATTCAGGTATAAATGAGTAACTGTATACACTTCAGGTTGTCTACGATCAGCGGTGCCCTATTGTATGGATCGTCAATAGTTAACAAATTAGAACTGTTCTGTAATTAGGTGTATCTATATGTATTTGCCCATGCCAGTCCTTGTGTTATAATGTATAGGAACATAATATAAAAACAACACGAAACAGAATATAATATCAAGACTATCGTCCCGAAACAAATTAATACACACTCCTTTGTACCAGTATTCAATGCTAAAAGTATTCACATCTCAACCTTTTGAACAGTTGTGATTCCCCAAACTAACTATTTAATAATTGCCTCGTTATACTCGATCACTGATACTTGATTACAAAGTCAACCCGTACAATTGTTGTAGATCGAGGTCAGTAGATCGAGGTCAGTCAGTAGATCGAGGTCAGATCGCTTAGTCCTCCCCTCCATTACGTTGAAATCGGCAGGAGGAATTTGGTTCATTTCAACTATGACCGTGAAAGCAACACAGTGATCCAAATATCACCTTACATTTACATTTACTGGAATAGTGTGAAGGGCCGTCAAACAGCATCAACTCACAGGAATTGCTTAAGGTAGTTCAGTAATCGAACCGGTGGCCTGAGGCAGCCAAGTTTCGGTGGAAGCTGTGTCAGATTGCAACATAATGTTTATTAAAAGTGCCTTTTCCCGATAAAAATGCTAACAGTTCAAAACTCAAAGTAGTTCATAAACACCAATACAACGCCAGGAACGCGTGGAGAACAATAGGAAGCTGTCCTAGCTACACCTAAAACCTGACTACCTTACGTTACCTAAAAAAATAAAAGGTCATGTAATGGCAATGAAAAGGAAATAATGACTCACTTTTTATATTCTATAATGATTTAAATCCTTATAATAAAGAAAGGCAGGTACACTTTTATCATGTTATTTGGTAACATTTCTTTGCAAAACAGTTCTGACTAATTTATATCGTTCAATGATAATTGGTAAATTATAGCCTATTTTAACTAGTATTCTACCTGCCTTTTATATATGAGGAGCCTCTCTGTCCCTGAATGAGTTATTTGATTTTTCTATGAGCTTAAAATACATAACGTTAAACATGTATACTAAGGACGAGGACAAATATGTGACATACATTTATTATATTTCTACCAATAGTGACAAGACATCAGACTTTGGAGAAATTTTAACTTTGGCCTAGGTTTGTTTGAATTAATTTGTGACACACTTTTAACAACGATGCTATTATAATTGTTATGTTTCTTTATTTTAAATAAAGTGCCATTTAATACATTAACAAAGAAGTTCAATTCTTTCAAGATTGATTGGACAATTACGTCTCGGTAACTTTAAATCTTTTCTGGAGCCTAGATAAAACAATGACTCCGAACAAGTACTGTCTGTGAGAAGCTACTGGCAGGGAACTAACTACACACCTACCTAAGTAGTGTGTGTAACTGGTGTGACGGGTTTTATACGCGATCACCAGTTTGGATTTATTTCCAGTTTCATTAGGTAAGTAAAACAATTACATAATCTAAACAAATCACGATCATATCCTAATGTTTACAGTAGTGTTCTGTAATTTTTGTTTGAAATATTGAATTTCATATCGAAGGGAAACCATACATAAGATATTTGTGATAGTGTATATATGAGTTAATTCTTGTTTTTGCAGTCTGAATGACTGCACACTGGTCTGCTCTGCATTCTCAGTGTGTGGAAATGTCTTAGTAGTTCAGATTATCTGTAAACTGTTCATCATCAATGTCTGTGGAACACTAACTATAATGTACATATGTGACACACACACAAATGATTGCACCTTTAAAATTTGGTAGTAGATACAGTTTGCTAAAAATGAATTACACTGCACCATGCAGCTATTTCGTTATTCTTGAACTCAAGATGCTTGGGGCCACAAATTGGGAATCCAAATTTTTCACAACTAGTGCTGAAATAAATGAGGAGGTTAGTAAAACCCCTTGATTAATGGAATCCTAACATCAGAGGAGTACTGGTTAATTTATAAGTAAAGTGTGTAGATTATGAAGTAAGTAAAGTGTGTAGATTATGAAGTAAGTAAAGTGTGTAGATTATGAAGTAAGTAAAGTGTGTAGATTATGAACCACTACTCAAAAGATATTACTGTCGCCATCAAGGCTATAGCAAACTTCGACGAATAAAACATTCAACAGCAGAGTCTATCACGTTGCTTTCTTAAGATACTAGTAAGATACACATAGGTGCTTTCACCATACAATTTGGTTTTAAATACAGTATGCCAAAATGAATGACACGGCACTATATGCTTGTGTTTATCCTCTCATAATATCCCCTTGGGTTCATTTCCCTAAACATGAACATCCCTATGCATATGTGTCCCCATCCGTTTTATTCGGGGTTGTCTGCAATACCGATAGTGTTGGGTCTTTAAAACCGTAGATCGATCCACTTTGTCTTTTTGGTATATAAGAACGTTATAAATATTTTAATAATATCATTGCACACGTCTTTGTTTACAAGAATCCCGGTTACCAACGTGATTATACCATTGTTATGTCGCTACCAATGTCATGTCAACCCATGCTATAAATATAACATTATATATATACTAGTATCACCCTGCACCATGTTGTAACACACACCGTTATATACCATTGTCATGTCGCACCATGCTTTTAATATACAATGTCTATGGAGATATTTCTGAAAAAGTTTTGGAATTAAAGTATAATGTATTAGATGTCGTAGTCTTAAGTCGTTTAATCAACACATACAATATAAATTGGACATACATGTTTCTCTTGTAATATCAAGTTGACAAGAAACGCTCGTTATAGGCCCATACAAGTGTCTCTCATATGTACGGACGCTATTCACCAAGTATTGTTAAAGATGTAAGTGTTTTCGATTCATATTGTATGGTATATTTCGTTTTGTTTGTTACGTTATTTAGAAAATGTTGTAACACCCATTAATAGAAGTTGTGTGGTCATATTTGGTTTATATACAACCCTGCAATAGCATGTTAATAAGGCCAATCCATGATTGTATCATACATACCATGAACAACGCTATCGACCAAGGCTGTAGTCTTCAACTGATATTATTGTTCTAGGTCGGTAGTATACATTATTAATAATTATGGATCGACAGTAATCATTTTGCTACATGTTTTGATCTAAGTAAACAATATATAAACAAATTATAAACAGTCGTTATTATATTTTACTTTACCTTGTTAACGAGAAGGAAAGTATAGTAACGAATTCAATAAAACCCCTCTGGGTCTGTCACTTAGAAACAGACGGAACTCTATTTATAGACATAACAAATGTACAATAATCTTGAACCATGTGAGATACATCTGAAGAGTGTCATTAGTTTGCTATTGAATAATTCTATACTGAATGAGTCGCACTTTCAATAATGTAATACCTATAACACATGGTTAATTTAACTATCACAATATATACATAGAGGTTCCCCAACGAGTGATGGTTGGCTATCATATTGATAAAACTCTAAATGATACTAAATGATATTTTGCAGCACAGGTTCCATTCTAAGGATCCTCTTCGCTGGACTCTTAAGTATTATTATTAATATTATAGATTTCACTTCCGGTTGCTACACGTATTGACCCTTTGTAGTTGTGTACTTTACTTCCTGTCCGTTCCAGTAGTCGTCAAGCCTGTTTTTGAAGCTATTAAGTGTATTTGCGGTTACGATGTGATCGGGCAAATACTTCCACACTACTGTTATTCTTATGGAGAATGCATTTTTCCGTAGTGATGTTCTTGCGTATCGAGAGAATATGTTCTTTGAGTTTGTCCTTGTGCTTGATCTTTCCGAGGTGTCGGACCACCTCCTTATAAACTGTGTTGCTTTCTCATCGTATTTTCCTCTCACTGTCTTGTACATCTCTATCATATTACCTCGAATACGTCTGTATAGCTAAGGGTTGACAGTTTCAGCATCTTCATCCTTTCTGGATACGACAGGTTTTCTTTCTCTGTACTCCTTCCAGTTGTTCTATTTGTTTCATTTTGTAGGGTTTCTAAACAGAGCTAGCATATTCAGGTGGGTTCTTACTACTGATTTGTAAAGTGGAATTAATAACTTAGAATCAAGAAACTTGAACGTTCTTCTTATCATGCCAAATCTTGATGTTGCTTTTTGTACCTTTTCACTGATATGTTTGTCAAATGTACGTTCTTCATCAAATGTAACTCTAAGGTCTTTCTCTTCTTTCACTTTCTCCAGGGTTGTGTTATTAAGTACACAAGTACTATGTTCTTCCTTGTGCTTACCAATGTGCACGAACTTACACTTGTCCCCGTTGAATGTGAGTAGTTAAGTCTTCCTCCACTGAGATAGTCTGAGTAGGTCTTCCTGTAAGAATTCAATTTTGGTAATTTTCAAATTGTGTTAATACACCACGTATGCAGAGAGCCTTTTACAATTTGAAAATTCACTAACGAGAGAAAGATAAATACAGTTTTGTATAATAATCCATCTCGAGTTAAGAGACCATCAACATAAAGATATTATATCTAGAAAATCAAATGTTTCTCTAAGGATAACGTTATATTTGTTTCCGATAGGGGAAATAATTTGTAATGAACTACGACGTCACAATGGAAAATGACGCTGCACAGAATTGTTACTTTACGTCATATTTAGATCAGTAGAATAGCGTCCAGGATGTTACCCACTAGGGGGTTACTAAATAATTTACCAACTTCTAGCAGATTTATCCAAACCCTATACGGTTCCTCACCCCTGACTGTAGTTAATGTTCTGGTTAATTCTACAGTACGCAATTACCTGATGTAGCGAGACATTAATATTAATTTATGTATTTTCGCAAAAGAGAGAACCAATAAACAAACTGTATCCAAATTGTGATAATCTAATAGGATGAATATGTATATTTATAAGCAATACACTTAAGTATATACGGATATACTGCAGAGTTTACTTATGAGATTAAACCTGACCGATCATCGTGACTCTAGGGTTATTGATACACAAAAAATGAGGTTATCCTGTTAATCTTGGGCATGTTAGGTCAGGCCTTAGGTGGGTACTACTGACACAATTAATATATTCACATATCATTTGTTCTGTGTTCTTTATATCATAACACAATATGGTATTCCCGGGGAAATAAATGGCCTGTAGCCCAAATATAGTGTAACGATCCTTATGAAACGGAACATGTTACACTGCATACAGTCCAAAACATTGCACTGTGAAGTTCTAGTAGAATTGACAGAAAAACAACGAGCTGTTTTATGCTGTTGAAGATATTAATAACTGGACTCATTTTGACAAAACTACACATCATTTTCGGAGAATTATTCATGACTTTAATGCTGCATATTATAAAGTTTGTCATTAAACTAACATGTAGTTGATAAGAAAATCACTATCATATTACTATGTATTTGCCTAATTTCAGCAATTGTTTTGTTTTAAGCATCAATTCATATCAGGATCATACGATAATCATGAAAACAAGTTAAATCAAATGCAACTTCACTTCGTTTCGACAAAATGGGGAGTCATGCGAGAAGGAAAGTAAAGGAATTTCTTGTTACCTTTTTTAGATTCTAATCAAAACAAGTCAGTTTGGTGAATGAAAGTGTATGTATGACATTGTCAGAAGAAAACGTTCGACATCTGCTTTGCTCGATTCGAAGTATGACTCCTACGTGTGTTTTTGTATCTAGGTAGATATGTAGCACTCATTCATATCATACACGAATATTACTAATTTACTACTACAAGTAGATTTTATGATACACAACATGTATAACACCTTCACAATCCATTTGGCTGTGTTCAGTCGCCTTTACCCGACATACTAATACATGTACATACACATGGAGAGTGTTTTGTCTATGTACAACACCGACTATAATTATACAGTGGAACATTTAGGCATATGCCTTATTATAAAATATAATTTAAAAAAAACAGAAGAAGATTGATTCAAATTAACATCAAACAAATGATAGTACTCCAAATTACAAATGCTTACTCAGTTATCCACTCAGACTAAATGTATTACATTGACTCCATGTAGCACCGCTTCAGATATATCGTTGTCATGGTATCAGTCCTGTGTAACCATGATAACCTATCACAGTACACTGACAAACGAAAGTTAATGGGTGTAGGAGTTTAATGGCGTTATCAGATGTTTATTAAGACTCGAAAACCTCAGGTCGCATAAAACTCATTTTCCCCTCTGAATGTGTTTAAAAAGTACAAAATGTAAGCGTCAGATCCTGAAACTAGCTTTGATCATGTACATCTTAAGTTATTCATTATAAAAAAAATATTTCAATGAGAAAATGCTGAGAAATTTGCTATATCATCACCAACGATATAGGGTCATATGATGGTACTTTTGGGTTGAGAAAGTGATTTCCAAGTAGACATGTGTCTTTCGGATGGAATACACACAGATGACATGATTCCCGGTAAAGGGGAAACATGACTTGTACAACGGAATCCTAACCTTTTCCTCGGCAAGCATGTTTACTGATACTGAGGAAGAGGCAGATATCTATATGTTGACCGCCTATTATACTAACTCAATTGTAGTATCAACTGTCGTCACAACTTAGGGAATGGATAAAGACTGGTATGTATGGTGGTGTTTGATATTTAACAGATATATGTAACATTGACAAGAGACGGAGACGTTGTATCACATATCTGATGTTCATACTGAACAATATCATTAAGGATTCTGCTTGAAAACAGAAATATACCGTTACAATATAGGCCTCCTCTCTGCCTATGTAAGCCCCTCCAGTATAGTCAGTGGCCACAATAATGTGACTGAGTAGGCTGTCATATATGCATGCAACCTTTCCCTTTAATGATGGGTCACTTAAAAGAGGCATTTGGTTGGCCATGTCATCTGTGGGCCACAAATTCATGAGTCTTTAACTTTTACGAGAAATAAACACCATGAGCAAACAAAATGGCCCCAATTGTGGTGAAATGACACAACCTTTTTACTGTTTTTGTAAATTGAGAGAGAAAAAACAAGAGACGTGGGCAAAAGTAAATGCAATACAGAACCGCTGTCTTTCGAATTTCGTGAATGATCTTGATGTATTTGTATATTTGACGGTAACTGTGATAACATTCCTTTCAGATTGTATGTCTCTTCTTGAGATTATAGGAATAAAAAATAGTGTAAGTTAGCTGGAAATATGAGTTTGAAACGTATAACGAAAGAAGTACTATTTGCTGGTTAGGATGAACTTGAGACTACACGGAACCGTACGTCTGGCTGTTCGTCACAGTCTATCATTTAGGTCTAATAATGATTATATTTTCCTCGACCGCGGTCAACAGTTTCGGAATGATAGCGTCTAGCTTACCGATATTCTAATTGCATAGGAGAACGCCATGGTTGATATGGAACGTTGTCAGGGCGTTATACACGTTAATAGCGTATATTTACAGTCTACATTCACTCGGTAGCCATTGATTCCGCAAATGCGAGTTATCATCTCATCAACTGATCATGGGACGTGCCATCTATATATTGTATTTACTTTACACGTGCTCCACTGGAATTACCATCCCATAACCTGACCGAGATAGAAAGCCAATCCCTACATATCTTGTCAATAGAAAAACTCAATTATGTTCCGAAAATCTTCAATGAATAGTTGCTTACATATCTCTATTGTCACCGTAATGTAAGTATTAAAGCATGCAAAATATCATGGTTACAATACTTATGTAAGCTATACCACACATACCTCTTTGACTGATGTACATGTAAAGGACGTCCTTTACCGGTGAGATGTATGTGTAAGTGGTGACTAAGCTATATCAGTGTAAATGTTACCAGCACTGCCTAGTTACACGTGGACTATTGTGACTAAGTAATCCACGACCTAGGGAGGATGTCTCCGTAGTTTGGCTACATGTTCAAAAAGGAAAACTGCATGTACTAATTATATAATTAGTATGTTATATGTAATTATCAATGAGGTAAATCGTTATAAATTAAGTGATGGGGAGGTAACAGTTTATACACATTGAAATGTGGTGGCTCTAACCGAAGTGATGACGCGGTAAAATACTCGTTGTATGTACCATAGTGTGGTGGCTCATACAAGCATTTTCACGAATGTTTTTTTATAGGATACATGTATATCTTTTCTAAGCTGTACGACCACATTTCAGTATTTGTGGAGACGTCATAAAGGTTCATCATATAGTTTCCGTTTTAGGCCGCTTCTTATTCTGAGTCGTATGTCTTCAAGGTCATGTAATTGGACGCTGTCTTTTTGTGTATATATTTCTGATAGTGGTGTCTTACGATACATTTGTTTATTCTGTGGGAATAGTCGTATTATTGTCTATAGATGTCTTTGTTTATTTTGTAGATACACGTTTGATAAGTCGTGTCCTAGGTTGATGCCTTTGTTTATTTTGTAGATACAGGTTTGATAAGTCGTGTCCTAGGTTGCCTTTGCTTATTTTGTAGATACACGTTTGATAAGTCGCGTCCTAGGTTGATGCCTTTGTTTATTTTGTAGATACACGTTTGATAAGTCGTGTCCTATGTTGCCTTTGTTTATTTTGTAAATACACGTTTGATAAGTCGTGTCCTATGTTGCCTTTGCTTATTTTGTAGATACACGTTTGATAAGTCGTGTCCTAGGTTGATGCGTTTGTTTATTTTGTAGATACACGTTTGATAAGTCGTGTCCTAGGTTGCCTTTATCGATTTTGTAACTGCAGTATTTGGATTGCGGCTAAGGACATCTCTGTTTATTCTGTATGAATGTGTCTTATATTAAGTATGACCCAAGATGATGCCGATGTCCCTGGACCACAGGATAATCTCGATCGGAAGATATTCGGTGTAACCTGTCACAAATCAATTTTTATTACTATTGTAGGTAAAATAATTGGCCTGCATCTAATTAGTTGAACTGTACAAATGCCAACCATATAGCTTTAATACAAACGTTGTGCACTGTTAAATAATCAGATGACATGGATCTATTATATTTCTGATTTCTTCATTTTTGGTAAAATATATGGGGTAATAATGGTATACGCCATTAATTATATATATAACCTATAATCCTAGTGTAGTGATATAAGTCCTATATAAAACATTGGATATTGTCCAGGTCAAACGTTGCTTTGTGTGCTCTCCAAACCAGTTTGGTGTAAGCTACCTACCATAATCGATCGTCGATTGAACTGTTATTTAATATTTTCAATACAAAGTCTGACAAGAGATATCTGAAGTGCTTGGTGCGTTGTTACTATACTAGTCCTAACGCTGAACCAGTAAACGTATCAGTAATCATCTGTACCTGTTAACGTCTGTAATCAAGAATAGAACAAAACACCTTTTTACGAGCATTCAACCCTGTCGGAAATCTTTATTTAAATGGGTTAATGAGAGGTCCACATGATATGCTTGTATTAGTGCATGTCGCTGAACATTATAATATATTTGTAGGTTTATTGTTAAGACAAGGCCCACGGCTACGTAATTTTTGAAAAAATGCTTCACTCCATTGTTTTTGTGTGTGAGGATAACTGTTTACTTTTGTGATCTTAATAAAGTAGTACAGTTCCTTTAGGCTGCAGTTAAAACTAAAATCCAGATTATTACACGTAGGTCGCACGTTTATTAATTTATTGTTTCTCCTTTAGAACGCCAAATACATTCGTACATGTATATGCAAAACAACGCTTACATGTCCTTCCCACAACGTCTGTAAGTTCTTTTCTATAACGCCTGCATGCCCTTTCCAAAAACGCCTGTAACTTCTTTACTATAACGCCTGCATGCCCTTTCCAAAAACGCCTGTAACTTCTTTACTATAACGCCTGCATGCCCTTTCCGCCATCGCATGTAAGTTCTTTCCTATAATGCCTACATGTCCTTGCCAACACCACATGCAAGTCTTTCCTATAATGCCTACATGTCCTATACTTCGACACCTACATGTTCTGTCCGACAATGTGTGCTAGAGAAATCTCAGAATGTATCACGTATTCGCGGAGTGATAATGAAAGAGTGTATGAATGGTGTAGCCACTTTGGAATGAAAGTGAAAGCATAAAGAGTTGTCCTGTGATTTAAATTTATATAGCGCCCTATATAATTAGTTAAATTATTCAAAAGCGCTTTACAACATAAGGATAAAAGTATTAGTTATAATTCTGAAACAAAAATGGCTTACAATCACCATAATACATTAAGCAAGAAGATTATCATCGCAGTGTGCAAATAATGAATACATAAAGGGCGGTATTTACATGAAGTCTTTGAAAATAGTCTACAATGCAGACGTGAAGAGGTGAATTTTGTATGTGTTTCTTGAATTTGACCAGGGTATTTGACTTTCTAATGGCAAGTGGTAAGCTATTTCACATGGTGGCTGAAACCCTCCCAGAGCATCGGTTTCCATAGGTCACAATACGAGATTTTGGGACACACAACAATGATTCTGCCTCCGACCGCTGTGATCGTGACGGCTGATACATGGTAACAAGCTCCTGTAGGTACTGGAGAGCTGTTCCATTCAGTGCCTTGTATTTGTACACAAACAAATTGTACTGCGACCTGTATCATACAGGTAGCCAGTGCAATAAATAGAGCACAGGTGTGATATGCTCTGTCTTTCGAGTACACGTAACCAGCTGTGCTGCAGTGTTCTGGACCCTCTGCAGACGACTAGTTAGTTTGTCAGATATACCACAGAGCAGGGCGTTACTATAAACCAACCGAGAGGTAACAAATGAATGTACCAAAAGTGTGCATGCATCTGCAGTTATAAACTGCCAGATACAGCCGATGTTCCTAATATGGTAGTAACAGGATTTGGCAATAGCGTTCACTTGCTTCTCCATGTTCAGGGAACTATCAAAGTATACCCCTAGGTTTTTAACAGCTGGGACAATCTCAATAGTTTTGGCACCAACCTTGAGCTGGAGAGCCATTGCTTGCTGACATTTTGGGGAAAAGACGATTAGTTCCGACTTTTCCTGATTAAGTTCTAGCATGTTGAATTGGCGTTCATCCAGGTATTGATATCTGTCAGACAAGCTTCCAGATTATCTGAAACTGTATCCCAACTGTCCTGTGGTTTGATGACTATGTAAATTTGTGTGCCATCAGCATAGCAATGATAACGAAGACTATGGTGACGACAAATCTCTCCAATCGGTTTGGAGTACAGGCCGATGGGAATCTTGCGTAATGATTGCATTTCGTTGTGGAACTGTATTCATCGAACACAACCAACCTATTAGCGTATGGAACAGTTCAGTCCAAAGTGAAGAAAAATCTATTTTTTATTCTATTCACGCTGTCTTTGTCATAATTAGCGAAGAGTTCTTGACCCCATTCAATACATTGTAATTATATAAAAGTGGAACTTATCGGAAGGATATGACTTATACAACTGGAATATCAAATTTGTCTTCTTTCTTTTTATTTATTTTCTCTTCACTGCGGTTTCTCCATAGGAACACTACCCTTGCTTTTGCGAAACAAACAATCAGATTATGTTATTCAATTTTCTTTTGGCGGTGTCTCTCTATGTTCTCTTCTTTATGTGACCTTAGCAGTTACGAATTCAATAAAACCCGATACATCCGACACATAATGACAAGTTGGACTAAAAAGAACGAAACAAAAAGTAGGACCTCATGATCTTATAAGACTTAAACTTGCAAAACACAGCGGCACCTGATTGGTCAGTTCGGGTTTTACTCCTATTAACAGTTATGATCATTTAATAGCATGCCAGATGTTGGTTGATTGAGGAAAACCGGACCATCCAGAAAAAAAACCCAGTCTGTTGCCATTATATGGCGATTAACTTACAAAGGCCTCGATCCCGAGACCCAGTGGTAGAAGGCAAGTAATCGTAAACGGCCAGATGCCTTAACCACTCGGCCAACGCGACCCACATCATACTTACCACTTATCAAATCAAAATAAAGTATATCTTACCAGGGAAACCAGCCCATCAAGTTACAAGAGTATTTAATACAAACACAGAAACGACATGGATGTTCATAATTTGAAACGATGTTTCGTTGTATCACAGAACTACGATTTTTCACCAATATAGTCTATTGCGTCAGATATAAGGAACTAGAAAGCTATATCAACAATGTGTCAATACCATCCGGACATTGATTACAACGGGAAGAATGTTGATAAAGAGAGGCAACAGGAAATTCAATCAAGATAAAAAATTCTTTTAAAACTATGATCATTATGCTTTTGAATTGTGTTGTCTAGATCATAGTTAACCATGAGTCATTGTAATTGTTACGAAATATGTTATATAAAATATATTAGATACAAAACGTATACGCTTAAGTACACCAAGGTAAAACATTTATCTACATGACACGTTTTTATTTCACAATCACATGTGAATAGCGTGAAAATATCGCCATGGACTTTGCTCTTCATAAAAGGGCCAAACTTAATGCACTTTAACAGTATACTGATATAATATCCACTAAAATGAAACTTAATTGTGTTAAACGTCACTGTACTCAAATACAGTTAAATCGTCAGTCATAAAAGTATTATCAAATGAAAACTGAATAAATAAAAGTACTTCTTTGCATTGCATGACAGTTTCTTGGGCCTTTTTTCCATAAGTGTCCCGATTTGGGTACAGTGACGGTTGCGTTATTTACTTTGTTATCATGAACATGTCAATTTGTTTATTTATAGTTTATCTATAAACACCCATACTTAGAAGTGTCTATTAACAATGTTTCAGTTTTATATAATCTAGCGTAAATATTGCATTTCTTTGTTGACCTTGTGGAGCTGAATTCATCGAACATAAACAGCATATTAGCGTAAGGAACAGTCCAGTCCAAAGTGTAGAAAAATATATTTTTTATTTTATTCACGCTGTCTTTGTCATAATTAGCGAACAGTACTTGATCCCATTCAAATAATTGTAATTATATAAGAGTAAGACTTATCGGAAAGAATGACTTATACAACTGGCATATCAAATGTACATCGGTATTTAACTGGAATGTCGTACATGTTAATGTTTTATTGATAATGTTACCAGGGAAATGTTCACCACATTTTAACTTTGGCAGCAACAATGATCTCTCGTGACCAATAACAAACTTTCTAAAGTACACTGAGTAATGAAAACTTAATCCTTGACTTCCCGGTCGGAGATAACGCAGAGAGGAAGGTGTCCTCTCTCTCGGCGCCGTATTGGCCATACTTATCTCACTTTTGCTTATTTGCTAAATAAGGGAGATCCACCTACATGCTACGCATGTGACTCTCCATTTACAAAGGAGCACTTTTTAATAGAATGTTCAGATTATAGATACATTCGTGATAAATAGTTCAATTTCACGGATATTTTTTTCATATTTCATTCATGTTTTGCCTAAAAATTCGCTCTACAGAGCTAATATTTATTGTTTCACATTAACGACTATAATCAGATATTCATGTATCTTGTATATTGACATGAAAACACGTTTTTGCTTCCGTAGATCTGGACACATTATTTACATGTAACTTTGTTAAAGGCATTTGTCTGTTTTTGTTTTTTGTGTTTTTACATTTTTTACGGCATTCATACATATCTCTTTCCATTTCAAACTATATTTGAAACTTATTGTTCATATTTTACCCCATTGTACTATTTATTAATGCTCTAAGCCTCTCCTGCTGTTGATTTTATAAGAAATACGACGTTTTATATGATTTTAATTTTGATTCATCAAATGATTGCCCCATAGTATAAGGTTTTCATTTCCTTAATGACCATAGTTGTCGATTGGCCGTTGAACAAAAACAAACAAACAAGGTTAGCTTTCACCTAGACTGGCCACCGTCTCTAGAATATTGAATTATTAAGAAAAAAGTTTAACTCAAAAATTTTTGATCACTTGGATCTCTGATTTCTAAACTAGGGGGAGATAAGCTAGTAGTAAAAACTTAAGGCCTGGTAGTAAGTTCTAAACTAGGGGGAGATAAGCTAGTAGTAAAATGCAGCAGAGAAATTCTTCATAAAAACTTAGGGGCTTGTAGCCAGTCTAGCTTTCGCCGTCTTAACCCTCTATACTGATAGGGAATTTATAATAACAACGAATACTACTCAACAACATAATTGACATAATTATCAAATGTCATAGGCGTAATTAACACTTGGCGGATATTGATGTAACCTGTGTATGGCGAAAGTTTCCAGACATAAATTACATGTTCGTATTTGACTACAACTACCGCAATCAATCATTCCATATTGAAAACCATAATGGACGAGAGATTTATTTGGGGCGGAAAACAAATAAAATGACAAATATAGTCAAATATCTTTTTAGTTAAGCACATGAAGTCAGGAGACGAAAGCATATGCAATCAAATGGAGGAGTTTGTACAGGATTAAAATTGACAAACCAGGCTGCTATATTTGTGTGTGATCTATCAACAAAGGTACAATAGATGACCTATAATGTAAATAAACGTCAGTATGAGTGAATCACTGTGTCCGGCCAGTAGAATATCAAAAAGATAAATTTGTATATCCTACAGTTATAATTTGACAGTCGTTATCCATTTAATCTGTGCATCCTGTTTTTATCAGGTAGTAAAACCGCAGCAAACACAGGAGGGTACACATTTGACCCACCTGGTGGCTATCATCGATACATTTTATATGTTTGCATGAATGTACCTTGTTTCCTTCTTTCCTGTCTTTTTTGTACTTTCTGTTTCAGGCGTTGTTTCCCTAGGTACCCGTCCTCATATGACACTGGCTGAGCGAGGATGTCAGATTCCAAAACAAACACACATATTTCGCCGGCATGATATGAAATGAAATAACATTCAGACATTTCCGATATGTGTGTGTGTATTTTTTAAACTTGTTTTAACATTGTTATTCATAACTGCAACAACATCGAGACCGTTTTTATTAGTTTATATTTCAAATATCACAGTCGCAAAGCTGTCTATAGACGATTTCAATGCTAAATGATTCAGTAAACCAAATAGCGTATTTGTTAATTAATTTCGTGTACATAACTATTGGGAAAACTATGGGACACGTTTTGTAATCATTGCTTGCTGTTATGTACCATATTTCAAGACATTTTACAAGACAATCAGTAAGAAAAATAACAATAAAGGAGAATACAACTGAGAGCGATTAGTACATGTGTTTTAGATTTATATGATAATAAAATCGAAGTGATAAGTACATGTAGTAGGTATTTAGTAATCATGTAATTGTACTAAATACGTACCACACCGCTCTCCTTCCTCAAATAGGATCGGACTCAGAAATAATAAGAAACTCGTTTGTGTCCTTTTATGTACAACATAGTTACTGGAAAAAACCCACAGTACATTAACTGTCTTTCATCAAAATCTTGTTACCAAAACAATTCAGTAAAATACAATAACAAAATGTGTTCTTTGAGAAATAAGTGAATATGTACATGTTTGTTTTTCTTTTAGCTCTTTAGATCTTAATTCCGACTCGGCCTATATATAATATAAGGTTTTAGTTTCAATATTTGCATGTTAAAATACAGGATTCGGCATTGGTCCTTATAGCTGTTTATATATAAAACTATTATTTATGCTTCCTGATTTGAAATTGTTTTTGGACACCAAACAGTTGTTACAATCATTTCGTACT
>JAUMHH010172580.1:0-15985 GCA_032359455.1 Chlamys rubida | reverse complement strand
AGATGTCATTTAAAGTTAAACTTCCAATTCAACCTCTTTTGATCCTAACTCTCAACCCCCAAGAATCAGCTCTTAATTTGTGTAAAGTTTGATCCCCACGGGCTAAAGATGCTACAATTTTTTTTTTTAAATCTTGCCCATTAGTTGGGGAGATGTCACTTAATGCAAATCTTCCCCCAGCACGCAGTGGGGGAAAGGGGACCCCTTTATCTATAAATCTTTTGATTCCCTTGGCATAAGGATTTGAGAATTTGGTTGAATTCTGCTTAACGGTTTAGGAGATGTCATTTAAAGCGAAAATTGATCGAAGACAGAGATGACGACGACAGATGAAGCACCACCACAAAAGCTCACTGGTACTTTGTTCCAGATGAGCTTATAATTCCAATCTGATTTAAACAAAATCTTACATTCTATTCCTCTACAATATTTATGATGTAAGATATGATGACTTTGCAAGGGGTCATGACCTGGTGACCTTCAATACAGAAGTCATGTTTAATTACATGTTTTTGAAATATTGAGACTATTTGGAGGGCATTTCAATGATTGGCTGCAATAACATTCACCAGAACATGACCTGTTATGAACTATTGTCAAATCCTACATCAAAGTGTGTGGGAATAGAAAAAGAATAAATTCAATCAGATTGTAGATATGCAAACCAAAATTCTTGTTCAAATAGAACTATACAACTTCTTTCATATATCTTTAGATGCTGCATGTCGTTCTGGTCCAAGTTTTGAGGAAATCTGCTGCGTTTGTTCTCTAACCATGTCCAATTCAGTAGATAAGACTCACCTATCATTGGTTCTAAGTCAGGATGGATTTCTGTAAAATAAGAGGTTTACATTAAATAGGTAGGACACAATTTGAATTACAAACAGATGATTTATTCCAGCCAGTTTTTCTTACTACTTACATCTTAAACAGTGATCTGAGGTAACAAGTCAGTTACCAAACCATGGATCATAATAGTACACAGCTAGTATATATCATTACATGTATACATGACAGAACTAGTACAGGTACTTGTCTTCTGACTCACAAACACCTTATATCAATGTTATGTCAAAATAGCCATGCTGTATCTTTTACATAAACGATTCACCAAATCACCTGATGATCTGTTTAACTGGAATTAAAATTAATTCAAAGAGGCAAATATCTCCATATGTTTAATAATGAAGCTACTTGACTATCCAGTCACTTAAGACCAAAGACAAAGGTAGCTGGACTATCCATGTATTCCTATGTATTTACAATAAGGTGGAGATACTGACTTTCTGGCACTTGGTCTGACTGTTGTATATCTTTTCAGAACATTCCACTGTACTTAGTTTCTTCATTCAAATTCATAAAAAAAACTGCTAGTAAAATATAACCAGATGGTTATATGTCTGGCTATAGAGGCCTGTGGATAACACTGCAGCTGTCAAACTTACTTTTGGCTTGGCTTGTGTCTGTTGTTGTAACAATCATAGCAGCTAGATCTGGAAATAGATGAAAAACAGGTATATTACCTGTAAGGTAATTATTCAAATAATTCCAATTATGATTGTAATAACTTCATCAATTTATTTTCAATACAATTTTAACGAGGTTTCATCCACCATATACTCACAACTCATGCTTAAGTTATACCTGGACTGATAGAGCTACGACAAAAAGATTGTAAAGATTTTGTACAGTAGTCCTATAATTACCATCCTTATACTGCAGGATGTTACAAAATTGATTGCATTTCTATAATCTTACAGTGAGTGAGTTGACACTAATTATTTGATGCTGATGACAACATGATGAAAGTAACAGAACACATGAAATCCCAGAGGGATCGTGGCACAAATATCATGGAATGTTGCTGGTATGTAGGTTTTGTTTCTTTTCTCTACAAATAATGGTACTGAGGTAACAAGGAAGTTGTGCAAATCATACTGCAACATGAACTTTGAGGAGCTTAAATTCTGTATTAGATTTTCTGATCCATCTTTAATTGGAGCATGCACAACTATGGACCAAGGAGATAATCCATATCAAGGTTTACACTACCTGTTTACATAACATATCCAAATATGATGGCTCAGGTCCTTTTTGTTCTTCAGATAATTGTTGTAAGTATTTCAAGAATTTGACATTCTGACCTTGAAAGTATGTCAAGGTCATTTATATGAGGAAATGTTATAGATCTCAGGTACCTACCGACAAAATCTCAGTAATCCTGATCCTTATGGAACTTGATCAGAACACTCTTAAAGCAAGCAGACAGACAGCAGAAATTGTTTAGATAAGGAATGATGGACTGCCTGACTGATGAACCCCAAACCAGACAAAAAACAATCTGAGCAGTCTAGCATGGTGGGCTTATCATACCTAAATAATGATAAAAACGCAATTCAATGGTGGAATGATGTATGATGTGACCTGATGAACTCCTGTTCTTTCTGTGATCGTAATGGTTCCACAGTTACGTAGTCCTGTTAATGGATGGGCCTCACTGACAATATGTTCTTATACTTGTGTGTATATGTACACCTCTACAAATATAGTATTCACTCGACCAAACTTTATATGTTTACATCCCACTGAACATGTACTGATCACAAACCTGTAGACTGTTGCTGGCCTGGATCTCCTTGCCTTGGTTGCTTGGCTGGTGATGGACCTGTAAGTAAATTTAAATGTGTCCTTAACTTTGAGTTTCACTAAATATATACTATATATAGATACAGCAAAGATCTACTTTTATTAAGTCCAAGATTATTACAAAACTAGACTGAAGTGCTGGTTTCTAACATTTCATCGACATATAATTGTACATACAAGGAACGCAGTTGTTTTTTATTACCCATGAAATATCAGAAATCATCCATTTAAAAAAGGCTTCTAATTTCACTTCATGAATATAAATTTTGATCTTGTCAACTTATCAAGGAATAACCAGGACTATTTTGGGGGTTATATGGTATACACCTAAAAAAATGCAATTTGAATAAATCCATGATGCGATTTATGCACAAAAGTGCATATTTTTTGGTATATACTGCAGAACCCTGAAAATAATCATTTTTTAGTTCATAGTTAATTAATATCTTTTTGTTTCTTTAAAAACTAGAACAATTTTGTACATATAAACACATCATTGCTCAGTAATTTCAAAGCCAAGTAACTTCAGCCAATCAGAAGTTAGAATTACAATTACTGCCCAATAGAAAATGTTATGCTTTTCCAGTAGAAAAAATAATGGTTTTAAATAATGGTTTTCTTATATGAAAAAAAATTATTTATAAAAAGCCTTTAGCTCCAAGCTAGCTACAGGGATAACTTTCGACATCAGCATTAGAAATTCAGTAGTCGTTGTTTTTGTTTAGGAATGAAGCCGCTAGAGCGCTGACAAGGATTTTCTAAAAATAGTAACGGTGACCTTGACCTTGACTCGACAACCCTGAAACTCAAACTTGTCCCGAGATATTATGGTCCTTTGTAATTGTGTAAATTTTGATCAAAATCCCCCAAGGAATTGGAGCTGGAGCGGTGACAAACATTGGTGTTACGTAAGTACGTACACAGACGGACGGAGAGGAAACCTATAGTCCCCCGAGTTCACCGGTAGGGGACTAATAAAACAATGGATGTCAGTTATTGTAATCTGTGTTTTCATCCTGATATGTAATGGACCTGTCCCACAGAAAGCCGATTCTAATTTAGTGTACTCCTTCCCCTGATGTCGTAATATTGTTTCTTTCCGCATGCCATCTGTCATTTCCTAAGGGGTCACAGAGAAATCATACCCTTGGGGTGACAGAGAAATATCAAACTGGTAAATGGGAGACAACTCAGTGAAAGGGGAAAGAGTAACTAACCTTGTATAACGAGGCTGACTTTGGAATTGTTTCCCCCAATCTGAGCGGCAATGTCCTGAGCTGTGTGGCCGTTCCTGTCCACACCCATCAGGTCAGTCCCTGTAACAAACACGGTGGAAATTCTTAATTCTTATAGAGACCGAAGGAAGGTTGAATTAACTCATTCACCCCTGAAATTTCATAATGAACTTTTCCAACCTTTGAACTGGAAGAGTTCAAATGTGTCTTCAGGAGTGAATGAATTAATATTTAGTGAAACCTAAGTTTCCTCGACAACTGACTACGCTGACAACATCTTATAATATTTTACATGATTATTTCATGACACAAATAAGTACTTTTCTATCCCTTTAATTACAGTTTTACGGAGAGTTACATCCATCGAAGCGATCCAGTCCCACGTGATGCCAGCTTGATGTAAAGTCAATTTTACTGACAAAATGACATATCGAACCAAATGATACAGTCCCCACTGCTTAATGTTGGTAAAGTCAGGATTACTGATGAAATGTCAATTTATTTTTACTACTTCACTTTGGCAAGACCTTAGAATGTGTACTGCCTGCAAATGCTGTCATAATGAAGTATCTAAATCTGTTTTCTCTTTCAATTTTTTTTCAATCCATTACTTTTTTTAATCATTATTTTAAACCCTACATTTTGCTTGGTAAAGCTTTTCTTAAGAAAAATTCAAGCAACTGAAAATAATTTTGTTAAAATAAATACTGTATCTTTACACCTTCATAAGAGGACGTTGGTAGCTCTAATGTGTGAAAATGCTCCAGGATATGAAGCAAACCTGAACAATCAGCAGTTTATGTGCAATATTTCTACTAAAATAAAGGTCCCACATATACTTACCTCTCTCCAGAAGCACGGAAACAATCTCGGGTTTGAAATACATCACAGCAACATGGAGGGCAGTACCATTGTCTGTCTGTAGGCAAATCAACGACATCATTTTACACGGTGAAGGGCCAGCACATAGGCTGTATGCTTATTCCACATTGAAACATGGAAGTGATTTTTTTCTATAGCCTTTATTCTTTTTCCTAGTACCAACCTAGTACTCATTGTTCATAGAGTTATCTATTTTAATAGCTTACTTATAAGAAACTTTATTCAGTGTTCGGGAGTTTTCTTGATGGAAATTAGTCTCTTATTCAAAAATTCAAAATTTCTATAGTAAAATAAGTCTACATAATCCCTGCATTAAAACTGACAAAGTGTAATCCGTTCACTCTACACAACCCTGAAATATTTCTTTTGAAGGTTATCCTTGGTTCAACATATATATACCTTTGTGTTGATATCAAAACCAGCAAACAAGAGAATCTCTACGATCTTTCTGTGGCCACACGCTGCGGCCAAATGCAGAGGTGACCGGTTTGGGATGAGCCGCTGGGACAGGTAAGGGAATTTCTCCACCAGGAGACTGACCACCTCCACATGGCCGTATTGTGCAGCAAGGTCAAGGGCAGACTCCTGCTTCAGGTTACGAAATGACGGATCAGCATTGTGCTGTAACAAAAGAAATTGAACGAACAGATTAATTGAATGCTTAAAACCTGTTTTTTTCCTAACACAAACATCTATTATGGACAATAAATATCATTAATAAGGTAATGGGCTTATAACAGGACAATGAAAGATCGTTTGTTTGCATTTTTACATAACTCATTCACCCCTGAAATTTCAAAATGAACTATTCCAACATTTGAATTGGAAGAGTTCTAATGTGTCTTCAGGGGTGAATTAGTTAGCTGCAATATATAGACGGGCTTATAACCAGGCATGGGCTTATTGCCGGATAAATACAGTATATAATTATGGACAGTTTCCGCAGATGGAAGTGTAGATGGATTACTTAACTTAATCATTATCTGGTTACCAATATTAGGAGTATTACTGGGACAGATTTGGTACTAAAGTGACAATTATCATTGTCCTATATGGCTATCTAAGATTATATTGAACCTGTTGGGAATGCTCTTACTTCTACATTGGATGAAGTTGATATAGAATTGGACCACCTACTTCATATAACTGAATGACTTAAGCTCCAATTACCAGTAATATCATCCTAGATCAATATCTTGTCCAGGTCACTACTGGTTTATGTATATTTGACTGATATTTCATTTGTGCACTAAACTCAGATGTAAATACACCACATTTGTAAAATTTTGGTTGGTGAAATATTGCCCATTGCAAGCAAAATCCATATTTGCACAGGAATTTAACCTTTAACCTCTGGTATTACCTGTATAAGAACATCCACCACACCGTCGTATCCGTATTGAGCGGCGTAGTGGAGCGCAGTGTCGCCGTTACTGTCCTGTAAATATAGATGTGTCTACAATCACTTCCTGAAAATCAATATCTTAAGATCTGCATCAATGTATTTTGTATTTGTTTTTTTATTCCAAAAATCATTTCCAATGAAACTTAACTCATCCCCCCCTCCAAAGCCACATTTTAACTCCTCCAATTCAAAGGTTATAATAGTGCATTGTGAAATTTCAGGGGTGAATGAGTAAACATTGCTAGCTTCATATACCACCCCAAACCCATGATCTCCAAATACAATATGGAGCTGCCCTTTATGCCTTGTCATCGCTAATTAAACTAAAGGAGATATTGGGTGTTATTATGGCAGTTATCATTTAATATCAATTTGGACTTCATGAAATTGCATGTCACAAATTAATTACGGTGCATAAATATTTACGATAATTACATCAAGAATCATAATTCTTTGAAAAAGGGTTCAAACAACATAGGGTTTACACGTGCACCACTGATATTCACAAAACAGGAAAGAAGTTGAAATTCATTTTCAAATTTAGGAGAAGTAGGCTGAATCATGTTATACGGTCAAAAAGTCAAGTGCAAGCATTGGAAATTGGCTTAACCCTTTCACCACTGTAGACCATAATGGACTCATCCCAATAAATGCATGGTAGAGTCCACTAAAGTTACCTAGGGGTGAAAGGGTTAAAGTCTTTTTTTTTATTAATTCATCACTGGCACAAGAAATTGAGCTTGAGCACAGAATGTGGGTTTAAGCCTGAGAACAGTTTCATGAATACAGGCCCAGATCTCACACAAACCTACAGAACATCATTTGATAATATATCTCCTTGTCCACACTATACTCTCAATAGAAATATATAGGTTTCCTCACTCAAACTAACAGGATAACCAACTATTGTTGGGGAACGTCTCTTTACCTGTACGTTGATAGGGACTCCCTCGTTAGCCAGGACGAGTTTACAGATTTCGGGATAGCCCTTCCAGGCGGCCAGGTGTAGCGTGGTACAGCCCGTGTTGTCTTGCAGACTGGGTAAAGCCTCGGCAGACAGAAGCTTTTCAACTGTGATCCTGGAAATAAAACATAGGTCCAGCATTAAATTATGCATAGTTAAAGCAAACTCAGACGCCTTAAATATGAAGGTAATCTCGCTGTCAATTTTGGTCAAAAAGCCTTTGTACCATAATTTAACACTGGTAAGCCCATGCCTGGTAATAATCCTCCGTCCCTTCCCCCACTTTTCCTTTCTTCCCATGCATAGGATGGGTGCCTGGTAATTTTCAATATTCAAAACTATGAATTCGTGTCATTCGATACAAGGTAAGCGCAAAAATGAACTTTTAATTTTAAATAATAACACTAGATTTATATTTCATTTGCAATGGGAAACGAAATATTTACGCACATTATATATACAAAACAAACTTCTACCAGTTTCGATTTTGTATTTTGAAGGCTGTGATATCTGGAACCAAAATTCCGGACCACACGTACTATCCAGGCTGGGCTTATGACCTGTAAAACACAGGCTGATGTCCGGTGACAAGCCCACCCCCTACTATTGACGTGTTTTCATGCACAGGCCCTCTGAGCTTATCACCGGTAAAATACAGTATGTTTTTAACATGAATACAATGAATACCCAGTTTAGTCTTTTTTTGGTCTTACTGAATTTGAGGTCTGGCTGAACATAGATATTTTGTTTGCAAAAGTTTGAGGAAAAACTCAATTGTTGTCATCTGCTTCAGTCACTCAAAACTGTGGTATGGTACCTTCTTCCCTAATATGGGAAATATGACCGGGGAGACATATATAAGTGTGTGAGGGGAACATGATGTTTTGTTTCCCTGCCTTGTGATCAATATTATCCAATCAGACACATTGTTTTATAGATGAGGTGTAATAATATGTTTCGTCTCATGAATTACCACATCCCTAATACCTCCATGGTAATTTTATTTTGAGACAAAAAGTACATTGTAAAGAAGATACAGGCCCTACAGTTGCTGTTGGTGTACAATATGTATCGGACCCCTATACATCAGGCACGAGCCGTGAAGTCACTGATTAACCCATATATGATATACAAGTGAAACAATGGGGAAGATAAAGGAGTGCGGAAAAGATCGTCTATATTGATTTACACAAGGAATGTAATTTGGTACATACTGATCTTGCTAATAAACATAGACTATTGTGTATGTCTTCTAGATATATATATACCGCTATTGTCTTACATAGCTGCTGGCCATGCAAGATAGAGTTTTCCCAGGATGGATGGCCATGTACGATAGATCTATCTCACATGGGCACAGTTTCACAATGGAAAGACATTGTAATGATGTCATGATGCAGAGTTTGACGTCATTTTAATCAATTTTACTGAAGTTTATTTTCCTATTCAAGTATTTTATCTACACTTACTGCCATCTTAGTTATAACTTCAGGTGCATACTTTCAGTATTAACTAATCTGAGATGGGCTCTTTCAAATATTATAGAAGTTGTGTTTTCCACAAGATGGTGGCTAGACATCTCGATCACATAAGTTAGTAAGCTATGAAAAAGTAACTCCACCATATCTTGATTATGTAGGATAGAAATATCCCACCCTTGGGTACATATTTTGAGTTCAAAAACCTCAACAAGCCTCCATTTTTGTCCCAAATTCTGTACCTTCGGTTGGGATTGATACTCCTTTTGAACATTTGACCTAATTTAAGGATGTTTGAATATATGATTTGACCTTTAACCCAATGTAAAGATATTTTAATATATGATTTGACCTTTGACCCAGAAGATATTGAGAAATACAACTTGACCTTTGATGCTCTATAAAGGCGTTTGGATATGATTTGACCCTTGACCCAGATGATATTGAGAAATATAACTTGACCTTTGCTGCACTATGAAGACGTTTGGATATGATTTGACCTTTGACCCCGAAGATACAGTCGAACCTCATTATCTCTAAGTCGACGGGGTCGTGGGAAAACTTCGGGTTATCCGTGTATTCGAGTTATGCGGGTTCATATGTTTGGTACAAAATTTTCTGTTTGGACATAATACTAGCAGTCGTTGATTTGTATTAATAGCCAATCAATGCTTATAATCAATCGATGAATGATATGCATAATCAATATAACAAATACAGGTATGTTATTTTGCAATAAACACGCTTACAAAAAAGGAGTAAGTTATTTCTGAAAAATGTATTTTCTTTTAACGTGATCAAAACGGTTGGACCATATTGTGAATTCCTTACGAAATATGGATGGGCCTAGTGATTAAATGTTGTTTTTGGCTAGTCTTGGCAAAGTCTTTCCAGATCTACATTTGTATTTGCAAGTCCATCAAGTTTTACCTCTGAAGTGTTACATTTAAAAATTGAACATTCCCTCTGTCTTCGACCTCTTACTATACAATGCGGAAATGAAAGTGTGCAAGTCTAAAACAGATTACTGTAATGGAGCGTACAGTTGATTCTTTAAATGAAAACACACACAAACAGATTCTATCGTACATGTAACACATTGATTCTTTAGAGCTAATTATGACACCTGACACCTCCTCAACTCGATGTAATCAACAGCAATTGTCATATTGTTCTTAAAATCATTCGATTGACTTTCAAAGCCATACTGGCTCCCATAAAAACATGAACCCATAAAGCTGTCCTATGTTGTGATTTTAACTGTGGAACTCTTTTATGCATGACCTTGCTTTGTGACCAATTTTCCGGTTTGGACTGTCGTCAGTTTTGGTATACTTTATTCGAGTTTTCAGGGTTCGAATTATCAGAGTTTTATTTACTAAGATAAAGAAGAGATTTGGCCGGACCGGGGTAATACTTGGAGATATATGGGTGTTCGAGTTATAAGAGTTTGAGATAACGAGGTTCAACTGTAATGAGCAATGTAACTTGACCTTTAACCCACTATGAAGATGTTTGGATATATGACATGACCTTGGACATTTACATAAAATACTTTTAACTCTGCTGACCAATATATGATGTTAAACATCTAGACGACTGAAACCATTTAAATGTGTTGTACTTTCAGGACACTTGTAGATCAATGATAACTTATCTATATCTAGGTCTCTACAGCTGCTAGCATTGTAACTTTGTTTTGTATATAGAGCGAACAGGAAGTATACTATAGCAACAATGTTATCTCAAAACAGACAATAGTTTAGTTTTTAAAAGATGTTGTGTGTATACACATGTACACGAGGTTTTTAAAATCGATACATTCTTTTTTAAATTCTCAGAGTCTAGGCTACATAAAACTTCACCATCACACATATTCTTATCCCACAATGCACTGTGCTCGTAAAATTGATCCACATTGCTATTTTTATCTTAATAGAAATTTTGAATTGTACATACTAATGTTGTAAGGTCTTGAATTTGCATTTAATGCCCCAAAAATATAAATAAGTATCCTTTAATACGAAATATCTGTCTTTTAATAAAATCGCCAGAAATTCAAATTAAAAACATAACCTTCACAACAGAGATCAAACCACCATGAAACATTTACCAGACCTGTAGAACATCACACTACGATTCATTATACATACTCAGGGCCTGTAAAACATATATTATACATAATCAGGGCCTGTAAAACATATATTTAACATATTCAGGGCCTGTAAAATATAAATTATACATACTCTGGGCCTGTAAAACATATATTATACATACTAAGGGCCTGTAAAACATAAATTATACATACTCAGGGCCTGTAAAACATAAATTATACATACTCAGGGCCTGTTAAACATAAATTATACAGAGTCTGGGCCTGTGTATACTTACTTGTGTCCGTGGAGGACGGCCAGGTGTAGTGGAGTATAGCCATTACTGTCCACACAGTTTACATTGGTCGCAGATCTGACCGGCCAACTGAAACAACAACATCAAAATTTTACCTCAGGTGAAGAAAAGAAAGAGAATGTGAAATATAAATGAGACATTATTGCATGCATAAACAGTACAAACACCATATTCTGACTTTGCATTTTTTCCCCTAATTAAACCATTTGCAAACTTATAATATGTTTTATAGGCCTAGGGTGAAAAGTTAACTATTAGCTCCAATCAGTGAACAGTACCAATGAAATGATAAATCTTTTGTCTCTTTTACCAAAGGTTCAAGTTTCATGAACAGAAGATTTTCCATTGGAAAGCACTGCTGGGGTTGACAAAAATGTCTTTACTTCCAAGGATTTTTCTTTAAATCCATTAACATTTTCTAATGGAGAAACAATCATAAACTTAGGCCTGTGGTTACAAAAATTGACCCTTTAACCTTGAAAAAATTCATCAAAATCAAATCACAGAAAAACAATTTCCATGGTTTCAGTCATAAACATTGGGTCTCAATCAAAGATCTACTGTTTCAGTGGTAAACATTAAGTATAAATCAAAGATCTATCATTTCAGTGGTAACAACATATCAAAGATCTATGGTCTCAGTGGTAAACAAAGGCTCAAAATCAAAGATCTATTATTTCAGTGGTAAACAAAGGCTCAATATCAAAAATCTATGATTTCAGTGGTAAACAAAGGCTCAAAATCAAAGAGCTATGATTTCAGTGGTAAACAAAGGCTCAAAATTAAATATTTATGATTTCAGTAGTAAACAAAGGCTCAAAATTAAATATTTATGATTTCAGTGTTAAACAAAGGCTCAAAATCAAAGAGCTATGATTTCAGTGTTAAACAATGGCTCCGCAATATCAAAGATCTATGATTTCAGTGTTAAACAATGGCTCAAAATCAAATATCTATCTTTTCAGTGGTTAACTATATATATGTACCCATAAGTGGTGGTGTATACCAAGCCTGAGCTTTGGTAAGGTTTTGTCATTACCACAAGCTAAATAAGAAAAGGTAGGGCATTGTTCTATTTGTCCTATTTGGAAACGTGTACAAATCACCCAGGCTAGATATAACCAAGGTATCTGTGGCAATGATAGATCACCAAGCTCTCGGAACAAGAAAACACAAGTTAAATGTCCAAGTTTCATGCAACCCTGTAATTATTATAGGAATATTCTAAAACCATTCATTTCTTATCATAAACGTTCTATTGTGGGGTTCAAACTTGGCAGACCTTTGACATGAACAAACCTTACATCACGTTATGATGAAATGACCTCTCCTCTGCAATAAGGATGGGGCTACCGTATTTCAGATAAAAAATTTCAATTTTGTTTTCTAAATAAAACCCCAAGAAGTGATGACCATACCAATTCAAAGGTCTACAGCGATGCTTCATACATTATGAATGCATCAATTCAGGAAAAAGTTCCAAAGAACCTTGAAACAACAAACAGTGATCTTGATTTTGTATTTACAGTCCAAAGATGTGTTTACAACTTATAAATGAAGCTAGCTAATGCGATTGGATATATTATTGATAACCATGGCAACAGTTGGTTATCATCCAATCAGAAATGGCTTTTGTCTAACCTCATCATCAAAGGATAGTCCTCGTTTCATGTCTATTACACACGAAACAAATGTTTCAAATTGTTGTCTTTGTTCTTTACCTTTCTCAGGTACCCGAGTGCAGAACGATAATTTAGCAAGGTTAATTAATGGTCATAGAGCTCGAGGGTAACATTTATTGGAGAGACCAGCAAAGATACAACAATAAAGATCTTGACGCATATATGTCTTGTCGATGTAGCACCACACAAAGAAAAATGTATATCCCAATAGAAAAGTTAGATCAGCTTCAAAATTTAATTAATGTTTATCTAACATAGTAACATGTAAATAAAAGCACAAAATAAAAACAAAGACAAAATATACAAGTGCAAAAATACTCTTTAAACAAAATATGTCCGCTTAATTAAGCTGTCTAGTCTTTCGTCAAATGACCGAAATCAATAGAACTAGCTATACTATATTAGGCATCAACAGAAAAAAACATTGAGCACATTTATACAAAGACTGGTTAGCTTCATCAAAAGTTCAAGTAAAGTTTTCGTCAAGGTTATTTTCAAAGGTATTCATTTTCATAAATGAACAACATTTATCAGGTAAATTCTTGCTGAACCCTAAGTAATAAAAGAAAAAAATGCTTAGTACTGGAATATTTAATAACAGGAAATCTATTTTCATTTAATGTAAAGAATGTGTTAAGCTCACAAGATTTGGATAACCAGCATTGCCATATTCTGTACTGATAACACTATCAGTACAGAGTAGTTATAGTTATCCTTCTGTTCCCTACATCTTGTAATTGATCAATACATATCAATGGAATGGTGTATGTCCAATACAGTCACAAGGGTATAACAGGGTGTATATCTATCAAACCACAAGAAAAAATTATCACAGATGAACAAAAATTGCTTTTAAAGAGAAAATTGAATACCAGGGTAACATATTCTTATTTTCGGAGCCATTACAAAATTGTCTCCTTTTGTATGATTTGTGACTTCTGTATATGGTGATTTAATGTGTACAAACACATCGTAAATCTGTTCTTTTTTATATTAGAATGCTGTTATAACATATACCAGGAAGAAGGCAAAGGCAAAACACAAAGTAATGGATAATTCAAAGGTGATAATAAATAAATAAAACCTTACCCGTGAGGGTATAAGAGTCAACCCTAGGGGTGCTGTTGTTTATTGCGGTAGACAACCTCACACTCAGTGTGGAGATTTCTCTGGCATACCCTCAACATAGAAAAGGACTCTTTTTCTCCACCCTATAATCCTATTGTCCAATCAATAATATATTTGAAAACATTGGTTATCAGAATTTGCAATCGTTGTTTTGATCCTGATTTGCAATTGACCTCTCCAGTCAAAAGTTGATTGTGACGTCATTATTTAAAGTTCAACTGACGTCATATTGTATTATTTCTGCATGCCATCTGTCAAACACTATAGAAATCCTACCCATAATACAGGCAAAAGAGAAATGGGAGACATTTTCGTGAAAGGAACATGTAGGTTAAATGAAGATTCCAAAATGGCTAAATGCTAGAGAATGCTAGAGAATTCTGGAGAAAATCATTTGTGTTTGAAGGAGAGATAAACCTAAATTCAGTGACACTGGCTTTTGAATTAGCTTTAATTCATGATTTCTATGTCCTCAAACATCTGGTTCTCTGTCTCGAATCTTTAACTACAGTACTACAAACTTTGGATCCAGTTCCCTTGATATTGCCCGAAGTCTGCTTTCTCTGAGTTTTTTTTTATTCGTTCAGTTTGATTTGCCCATATTAAAAATAAGGTAATATACTCTCCGAGATTTAAGACATTCAATGAAACGTATGATCAACCAGACATGTTTAAGCCTTCTTAAAAGCTTGTGTATAATTGTGGGGAAAAAATCAGAAGGAAAGCGCTAACAGAGCAGACACAGCAAACCTTTCCACACGACTGCCATCACAATATTATTATAGCCACGCACACAATACCGCAATTAAATTCACCCATAATGCATTTGACAAATTAAGGCGGTAATAAATTACTCAATTAAAATGAAAATCGATAGCCAGTCTAATTGTTGTCCCTATCATTATGTGGGTCTAATGTACAAAGGGATTATTTTAAACCAGCATCCCAAGGTCAAGGTCATACTATTTTTATCTTGTGGGTATTTCAAAGAACTATGTTTCTTGTTCAAAGACAATGGCATCCAAGACATGGGAAATTACTTCCTTTTTCGAAATCTTGTGCGTGAATTTGCGAAGCAATGCAACAAAACCTGTTTTAAGCGATTGCTTAATGGTGGCTTCAATGACGGTACAGAGTTAGCACATTTAACAGGAAATGTTAACCTGGAAATCCTTTATTTCACCAAAAATTAACATTAGTTCTAAAGAAGGCATTGTAAAGGAACAACAAATGGACCACAAAAATTAATAAAAGATGGTTGTACAGTTTATATAAGAAATGTCTTTAATACCTAGAAAATGACAGTAAAATGCGCGCACTGAAAACTTGGGGGACCAATCAGAATTTTTTACTGGTGTACAAGCAAAACTTTTATAATTTGTTTTCATTGTTTATAGTGAGTTTTGATAGTATGAATAATTTTGAATGCAATATATCAATTAAAGAATGACAAGGTATGGTGCAGTGGGGAGAAACGGTTGGACAAAAGCTATGTATTACCAATGTGACCATTTAAAAATGGAAAATTAAAATTGCCTTATTTTTTAAATGAAATATTCTCTACCTTCAAAAGATGTTACAATTTTGGAAGTCATGATAACGTATGAAGACAGGAATCATATCACTCCATGTAGCAGTATTTGTAATGGAGTTAGGCCAAAGCCATTCTCTCCTAATTATAATCATGGTATATGTTGCCATTCAAATGCTCTCCGGGGTCAATAGGCAAAAGTGTCCCTACCGATTACATGCAATCAGGTTTTACATCAAAGGTCAATATAGGTCATAGGTTCAACATCCTGTTTCAATTTACTTCGTTGTCGTACACGGAAAGTGTATTTCGGTAAGACAGGAAATGATCACGTCATACACAATCTCATCCTCGATACTCAGCAGTTGTGCCAGGGTTTTGCCAGATTTTTTGGGAAAGGGCCACTGAGCAGGAATTGGGAAAATGTCATCGGCATTTGGCAAAAATTGGAAAATATCATCAGTGTTTCCACATGCACACGTTCGGGAAAATATAATAAGTTTTGAGAAATAAAACCTACAATGTGATTTGCAAAAAGTTTTCCTCTAGCTGTTCCTTACAGTAAAATGTATAGCAATAAATAAACATATCAATTTTCAGTGTTTTTGTTTATAATTTAATTTAA
>JAUMHH010172569.1:4539-15986 GCA_032359455.1 Chlamys rubida | reverse complement strand
ACATTAGCTCTGAAAAGCTATTATTACGACAAAACAAAAGAATCAAATATCACAGTAAGGTAAAAAAGATATAAAACTACTATTGCTAAGTATGAGAGAATGAATTAAACATATTAATTAAAAGTACATAGATAAGAGCAAGCACAAATTTCATGCAAAACTGTTGGGTGACTAAAAGCACATGGCAACAAGTATATATATTTAAATATGCTAATATAGCAAAGTCTAAAAATTTACCGAATAAGCAATAATATAGTACAATCTAAAATACATACAGAGTGTATGGAGCATGATAAAGGAATAGTAAAAATAATGTTAAGAGCATTAATTTAAACATCATATGACGATAAGCACTACACACAAGTTACATAACGACAGAGCACAGCAAGCACATCACATGACTTCAAAGTATTACCAGCAAACTACACAATAAGAAAAAGCACTAAAAGATAATATAATTGGCAAGTAATGCCAGCAAAGCATATGACATGAAAATCATCTCAAGCTCGCTACACAACAAACAAGCACCATAGCGAAATTATAAAACAACATGTAGTGTGAGAAACATGTAAGAAAATTATAAATACATACAATGAGCAGTGACAAACTAGCGTGAACACAAGGGGCAGTTGCAAAGTGAGTCACCCAGGGCGCTGAGCAGTCTGGAAAAAAACCGGAAAAGAACGAGCTGTCCTGAGCTCATTAGGCAGATTGTTCCACACTATGGCTGCCTCAAAGCGGAAGGACTTCAAGCCAAACCTGGTGGTATTCACTCTTGGAATCTCGACGGTGTTTTCATTCCTGAGATTATAAGAAACATTTTTAAGCATGATAAGATCTTGAATAAATGCAAACGATAAAATATTTACAATCTTAAAAACCTCTTTGGCCATCAACTTGATACGCCTTACATGTAAATAATCAAACTTACAGTTCATCAAAATATTATAAAAAGGAGTAGTGTGACCATCTACCACAAAACGTAAGGCTCGTTCCTGTATTTTTTCCATTTTTGATATACTGCTTTTACCGCAGAAGTGCCAGGCCAGAGGGCAATAATTAAAATTTCACAGAATAAAAGATTTGAATATGGCCATTCTGCTTTGTTTAGATACAAATTTATCAATTATTTTGAGAACAGCTAGTTGTTTAGCAGTTTTTCTACATATCTTAGAGATGTGGGTATCAAACATGAGGTTGTGGTCAATATTCACACCCAGAAGATTTACAGAAATCACACTGTATAACGGAATCAGAGATGTTAGAAGATTTGATGCTGCTATTAGCCTTGGTGCTAAGACAAACAGCCTGACATTTATCAGGGTTGGCTTTCATACCATTGTGTTCGAACACTTAACAGAATCACACATTTCTTATGTGTTGGATCATATTGATGCATATCCGAATTAGTTAGGTTCAGATATGATAGCATAAACGCTGTTTGACGTTGTTGTTTTTTTTAAACCCCCAAGCGGCGCGAAGCGGCGCGAAGCGCCGTCGGGGTTTAATATGTAAACACTTTGTCTACTTTCGGTGCTTCACCATGCGTGAAAGCTTTCTGGGAAATTCAGGCCGCACACTGTCTTCAAAAATATGATAGTAAACTCTACGATATCTGTAATTATAACAGTTTACTATTGAAATGTCATGAATTCTCCTTTTGATAAAAACATATCATAATGCAGTGAAAATATACGAAATATTCTATCTTAAGTATGGTACATTTTATTCCCTGCGTAGATTTTCTGTGTCAGGTTTAGTTGAAGCGACAGCAGTATAAGTGGTTGTGTGTTCCACCTATGCAGCATACATAATTGTTTTTACTTAAATACACTACAGATCATTTTTGTCTGGAAATCTTACCAGATAATAGCAGCAAACGGCAAAATTGCAACAAAAACTCATTCAAAATGGTGCTCTTGATTGTTGTCAAGCGTGACGTCATAAGAATTTGGCGTCAAAAAATACGCTACACATCCCCTGCGTTTAAAAATGTACATTTTCGTGCTGTGTGACAAATATTCAATGACAATAATGCAAAATTAATGCCATTAACAATTTATTAAATAATTACAATTCGATAAATTCAATTATACAACATCCGTTCCCTCGAGGTTGTTGTACTGTCAGTTAGCCATATTCATAAAAAAAGTTGGTGTCCAGCAGCTTTGCTGCATTTTCTTGTTTGTCATAGAACTGTTTTTATTCTATTGCCCAAATCATACGATTTGTCTCCACTTAAACAAAAACGAATTATTTTGGAACCTGTTTATTTTTAACACTTTTATGATCTATAGATTATTTAAGACGTCTTTCAAATACTCCAAAACAATATATTTAAATAGGTAGAAAACAAATGTTAACAACAAACATGCTCATTAGTTATCGTCTGCTAAGTCTGTATAGCAAGCTGACATGGCAAAAATGAATTTGTCTTTTACCGTTTTCATGTCTTGATTTGTGCAAGCCCAGTGATGAGAATATTTTAATATAACTAAAACTTATAATCGCGGTAAATTAACGGACATGTATACAAATAAAGTTTTACAAACAAGAACGCTGGATGTGAACAAACGTACAACACACAATACCTTCTCGTTCAAGTGTGTTAGTTAAATGTTATTGTAGAACTTAATATATTGACTTTAAACACATAAATGTAAATGAAATATCGTGCATTTACGTTTTCCCCATATAATATTGTCACTGTACAGTTTAATATCAGACAATTTGCCATTGCCAATCATGTGAGCTATAACATATACTGCCAACTGCGTAGAAATACAGTGCAAGTTTTCGTTGATTTCAGATTATATCGTATTTATCTAGTTTTATAATTATGTGTGAATATATATATATTACAAACACTTCATCTAACACAAGAATGATTACTTTACCAGGGTTTACGCTACATTCTTTGCCATGAGCTGTAATTTGTGAACTGTGGACGATAACGACCACATACAGACGTGTATTACCATAACGAGGCCCTTGGGAAAATGGACGCATTCTTCGCAAACGTTTGTATTTTGCAATGCCCATAGGTCAGTAATTGTCATCATTCCGCGAACAGTTCTTTTCTTTGTTTAGATTCCATTATCTCTAGAGCCATCACTGACCATGTACACGAATAATTACTTTTGTCGTGTCCTCATCATGGAACAGTTAGGGTCATATCACTAAGTAGTAATTCATAATATGAAGGAGTTCGCACATGCGCTCAATGTGGCAAGAAATCGCCACGTCATGTAAATGCGAAAGTGTACATTACATTACAAAGCACATTGCCTAACAATCGATCACTGTATTTGCTGGAACTTGGTCCTTCAACATTGACTTAATGGAAGCAACGTTCGTCATGGTTCAGTTGTATTGGTCATGTTTCACATTCAAATTATGTGATGAGATGATTCGTGTAGATGGAGGGAGGTAAACAATTTGTAAAATCTGGTTCTTTGACTTTTCACATAGTTCTCTTATAACTAAAAGTAGAACCACATTCACTGTTTATAGACCTCATATCACCAATATTCCTTCAATTAAAACACAAACTGAATAAGAAAGCGATTCTAATTTTATTTTCATTTTTTTTTATCCTTTTCGTATGTATCTGTATCGTTAGCTATAGTAATATTTTCACTATTTTCGCATAATTTGTCAGATAGTTTTTACTTTACTATGCGATAATAGAGTTTGTGGCCAGCTATTACACCAAATTTGCTTTACTCACGTGCTGTAAGCGTATCCTGAATTTGATTAATGCAATTCCCTTAACCAGTCTTTATATTAAGCGTATACATTTATTTTTTTTACCTTCCTTTTTTGCTTTGACACGTTGTTTTGATTAATTAAACAATAAATAGTTTTTTTAATCATTTTAACAAGGAAAATTACACTCATCAAGCATCGCATTTGTGGATATCAAAATTTAACGAAGGTCTATTTCTGCGAAGTAATATAAATTATATTAATGCTTTAAGATATTTTGTTTTAAATAACTTAATGCTATACAACGTTTGAGAGTAACATTTTTTTTTTATAGTTTTGCATTATTTTAATGTTTACCTCAAAGGAATCAATTTCTCATTAATGTGTATTTTGGTTTACTTTAAACATAATATATTACATAAACAAAAATGGGATTTACAAAACCTGATGAAGTCTTTTCCAAAGGTGATGCATACATTTGTACATAAGAAGAAAGGCTATTAGGGGTTTTGGAGTGATATTATATTTTGGAGGAAAGAAGAGTCGGAGGAGAAAGCATCAACCTAACGTATTGTTTAACTAAAAAATGGTCACATCCAGAGTGGGATATAACAAAAACTTATACAATAAATAGGCTTTAACTGAATTCGGTTACCAGATCCAAACTGCCATTACATGATAACACAGGTCAGACTAAAGTTACACGTCAAAACATCCCCAATATACACTAGGTACAGTTTCTTTGAAAAAGAATTATTGAGAAGTCAACCATTATAAGATGAGTTCATTATATACCTAAAAGGGACTTTTAAACGCCACGCTCTGCGTCAGAGGTGCCAACTATATTTGAGAGAAACATGATAATAATCTTTTGATATGATAAAAAAATAAACAAGCCTATCTTTATCTGTTAATGAAACAAAAAGATATGATATTAATCCTCCGTAAATGCTTAAAACAGTTCAGTCAAAAGCTTCAAGATTGATCACGCTTTGCCCTTTTTAAGTCGAACATTCCAATGTTTATTTCTTCATTACAGCTAATTCTATTTAATAAATATGAAAAGACAAGATAAGAGTAAAGCCTTTATCTGTCTTCTTTTATCATGCAAATTATAAAATCTATAACTGTTAACCTCTAAAAAGTTCCAAGTTCTTCAATGGAGTCAACGCACAAACACACAAAGTAGAACGTGACATACAGAATGCGGGGGCTACTATAAACCGGTGTACTCCGCCAACACCAAAAACCTGTGACATCATAACGTACGCTTCCACTTATAGATCAATACACTTAAATGTTTTAGTGCTCCTTTGTTTTATTCTTGATTGACCGGTCACAATCCCACAAGTTAAGCACGTTTTAAATACATTTCTATGACGCCATCTACTTGATAATCAAATTGCGACATTTCAATACATACTCGATCTTACTGGTATTAGGTCGATACCGGCCGATAGGTATGAAGTGGCCAGTTAAATGTTATAGGTTCAGCCTCTACATCTATCGAATTAGATCATCACCAACACCTACCGGAAGGGCACTCGTGTACGTAAACTTGTATACCGTTGTACAGTATATGGTCAGTGCATTAACGCCTACGTTTTAGTTCATTAGATGTTTCTAACTCGCATTGATATAGCGTAGCTATAGAACTGGGGAGTTTCACAAGATTTTTTTAAATCACTGTGTACATTTATAATACATAAATGCTATTTATGTTATCCTAAACTATCTTCGACAATACAACAGAGGTGATATACAGATTATTGGGAGAAGAAAACCGCTTCAGCATGACTGATAACTATTAAAAAAAGGACGAGAGAAGGTGTGCTTGAATTTGTTATTTCTACGCTTATCTCTTACCTTATATCTTCCTGTTTGTAACAAAAACCCACTTAAGTATACGACAGAGATTTACATGTCGATATGCATACGATAATGAAAGGTAAATGAAACAACCAGGATTCAAATTTAAAGACCCGAAAAAATATCATATATTGGACCGTTACAATATTGCTGACGTCATAACGTTCTTATATATGCTAAGGGAACTACGTTGGGTTATAGTGTGCCATTACCATTTAATGGTAAGTAGTTATACTGATGACGTATGTGAACTCGCCAACTGCAAAATGTACTTTTATTTTCTCATGTGGAGTGCTTGAAATAAAATGTCCGACCCGGTATGTTTAAAACTTTGTTTCACCATTTACATGCGTCATAGGTACATCTGCATTACACAAGCGAGTCGCAGAGAATACAACGTACAATTGCCACGTCAATACAAAATAGATCACACTGGTTTATGTTTCAGAGAGCGTTAACTAGGCAGTGGGTTACGTACTTAAACTGTATTGTAAATCAGTACGCCATTAGTATCTGGTACATATAACGACGGCCATTTTAATGTGAAGGTGGTACGTTTCTAATTGGGCTGGAACACGTGCAAAGGTTTTTAAATCTAGATAAACCCGTTGGTCACAACTTGCCGTAAAAGGTCATGTGCTGCGATACTAGCTTTATTTTTTGTGTAATGGTGAATTATCGGTAGCTATTGCTCTGGTGAGTACATAATTCTGCGAATAATTACCCTTTTTTCAGTTATTTTTCATCGGTTAGTTTATATGAGGTTGCGCAATAGACAAATGCAAGCTCAAGGAGCAATATAACGCATTAATGGTTTTTTCCCGTTATTCCAGATGTGGTCACGTCATACTTGTGAAACAATTTTGATTTTCTATATGCATGTAGAGTATTAGTCATATCGACCACAATCTTGATTAATTCCAACACATCGGCATGAGATTTAAAAGCGTCACAGCAGCGCCATGATCTCAATCCTGCTACGGTAATCTGTTTGGTGGAATGATCAAACCCGGACTAATGACGTGCCGCTTTATATAATGTTACCTGGCATATATGTTGAACATGGTTGCAAGTCAGGTCTCCAAGGAGGATATTTTATCAGTTTTCTTGATCGGAGGTATATGATTGCGTAAATTATTGTGATCCTCTGTACAACGCAGCTATTATAGACAAACTTCATTTTTATATCAACTACACACTTTTACGGCCACCTCCTTTCCTAAACCAATACTTAGATCGAGTATATAGAGGAATAAACACCTATATAGTAATTTTACATATTTCGTGTAATACGGGAACTTAAAACACGTAACATATCTATATGATTGATGCTAAAACTGGTAGATGCTTCCATAATTGAAAACTTTCACAAAACATACACAGACATGTTGACAATTTAGTAAGCCTGCAACAACCACGGTTTATTAATTATATAACTCTATAGTAAAATTAATATGCATGTGGCAGATATTTATAGCTAATGTTACGTGTTTTGGTATAAGTAAATACTTTTTTCAGAACGTACTATGCCACCTTCCCCAGCCTTCTTTATAATTGTTTTTAAGGGATAACGAGGAATGCATTGTTTACTGCAACCTGAATGGTCAATTAAAATGTTATTGTGACACAGAATCACGATAGATAAATAACAATCTCGCGTGCGACCATTCGGCGAGTTCTCGGTTCCATTATATAGTATTTGTACCAGGAAGCGGCGTGTACACTAATAAGGAAATTTAAGTAATGACAACAATTACGGGTTTATCCCAGATGAAACCTAACTATGACGTCATTGGTAACGTTCGATATATGTTCGATCGAAGATAGCATGACCTATCGATACCGACTTTTGAGCCTAAGAAGCGTATCCCCTGTAAGGTTCAATGGAACAAACACAATATTTCCTTATAATCTGTTAGTTTGGCCTTCCTGTATTTGACTGTTTTGACCTGGTATGTTGCGTTCTTTGTTAAATGCTATCTAAACGGTTTTACTAGATTTATTTATAAAATAGGTAATGTACTTGGAATTCTGATTGTTGTTCTCGGGCTAACATTGGACAAGGTCTCGTATGCCTGTATTTACAGTCTAGTAATACTCCTGAAAAAGTTAAATTTGAAAGTTGACAAATCCACGAAGCAAACAAAAAGGCCACTGGTTAATGTCAAATGTAACTGCCCTGTGTTCACCTTAATTGCAGTAGACTGTATACCTCAAATAAAAATACCATAATGGTATAATGATACAACGAAACTGTTATAAAATTGTTTTGATCTTTCTGTGGTATATATACTAATTCTATCAACTTTGTTTTTCTTTCAGGAAAAAACCCCGCACTCCTAATCCATGTCTATATATCCTTTGTATGTACAGTACACGTCCGTCCGTCTGTCGTCAGTAGGAGTGACAGCTATACTTGTTGTTGTTCTCATTGTCTGTACAGTACACGTGCGTCCGTCTGTCGTCAGTAGGAGTGACAGCTATACTTGTTGTTGTTCTCATTGTCTGCCCAATTTGTATCACTTCAAAGGGATACATACCAAATCTCCCGGTCAACTCAATAGGCCGGAAACACCATGTCAGACTTGTTCGGCTAAAACCTTCCACCACGTCATTTCCGGTGAGGGGTCAGTCTCTAATTATCCAACGCATAGTCCGTAAACCGCGTGCAACCTAGTCAAGTTACATCTGAAAGAAAATCAATCAACCTAGCTAATCCGGAAAATCGGCGTCAGTTAGAAAAATCACGCATGGTTTCAGCATCGCTTTAATTAAGTGATGAGAGTCCCCTGTTTTCTTTTGTCTCATTTTTACCGGATGTTCCGGATGTACGCAACAGTGGCTTTGAATATGTTTCCACATCAAAATTTCCGCTAATGTAATGGCGCCGCACTGATTTACATATAACCCCGAGACTCAATAAAAGTTTAGATCTTGCTTCCACTAGCCACCCATCACATCATCCGACACCACGTTTATAAGGTGAATGCCATCAGTGCGTCCGATCTGTTAAATGAACTAAATATAGATCGATTGTTTTGGTATAGAAGTGTTTATTGCATGCAGTTTTCTAGTATTTTTTCTATCAATGAATACAGACAAAGGTCATGTGTATCACTTAGCTACAAGACAGTGTTAGAACGAACATTGTCGAGTCGACAGGTACCATATAGACCTCGGGCAGCTCCTTCACTGCAGACTGTGAGCTGCTGCAATATAATGGATGTTTAAATAGTAAACCAATGCAAGTCATCCAATAGATAAAAGATGCAGTTCACGCTTTGATTTCTCGTCAGAACATTCCATCACCGTCACAATTATCTGTGAAGTTTTTCTAAATCCAACTGGAAACTGTTTTTTCTAAGAGTTGTCTCATACAAAGCTCAAGAAATGGATATTTGAAAGCAATCAGTTTGACAAAGATATACAATTAATCAAACATTGTGTAATTACATTTAGATTTTGATTTTTTTTTTACCTATTGTTTATAAATTATTTCGGCGGGGACGCGGTACATATTTAGTTTCAGATTGAGACAATACAAATGAAATAGATAGAACGTCAAGTAGTATTCAAGTATGCTATCAAGTACTATTCAGGCATGACAACGGCAAACATTGGTCAAGAGTATAAACACGGGCATTCTAAAGCGTAGTGATCTACCCAGATCAGCAAATTATATAGCAGACTAATTTGAACGATCGAGCACATTATGAATTGCTTAAGTCAAATTTCTTTTTAAACGAATATTATTGGTACATTATCATGTTGAGGTTAAATATACCTGAATGACATTACATGACTATCTTTTAAAACATCAGTTGTCTCGGTGAAGTAAACTGTCTGTTTAATTTGACGTCGCTAAGCCTCCATTTCCAAATCATACCCTACGGTACAACTCTCTGTCCTCCTAAAGTGTGAGCGATCGCGCCTTTCGTGTTCAGTTAGCATTATTGCCGGATTGGTTACAACCGGCTGGACGTTACACAAAACGGACTCTACCATTAGAGGGCATTAGCGCTAGTCATAACTCACACTGTTAACCGTTAGGTAGATTATCAGCTGAAACAAAGTTCGGACATCCAATGGCCATTTTGGTGGACTACAGCATTTTGACACGATGTAAGAATGACCGAACGCACTGGCGGTAGTCTGGGACAAAGACAGTTGATCGTAGAAGACAGCGTCACAAAGAAGTCTTACAAATCCGAATAATTAACTAAAATATAACCAATCTTTTAAATATATATATGAATGGATCATAAATGACTACATTAATGAAAATCGGAGAGAATATTTGCATTAACATTTTTTTTTACATACAATGTAAAATCAGAAAGATTTAAATTGTTACCTGAAAAAAATATGGAGAATTAGACCCGATGTTCCGGAATTGTAAAAGTCCTCTATGTCATCGACAACATCTACCTGTACCATGTCAATCTAGATCAAATCCAAGCAATGGCATGACATCAAAGCAAGAACCAGGAAAGTGACGAGAAAACAATAAGGCACACTTGTGATTATATCAAAAACATCTACCTTCATTCCACACACAAAATAGATCATTTTCAAACGAGAGCATAATGACTACAATTAAACTTGCGCACAATCTTCATCAGCCTGTATCTCTCAAAATTCTGTCTTGTCAGTTTGTCCGCCATCAGTCGAAATCTATCAGGAATATCATGTAAAACAGAACAAACTCTTGAATATCGAATGAATTGCGACCTGTAAAACCCTGGAAAGGAAAGCATGGATGTTACAATAAAGAAATAGGGCGCTCACGATAGGAAATCAAAAAATGCATGCTCGTCAGACTACTTAGTATTAAGCCGTTCCTGTTGGACATGTTGTAAGTAAAGGTCGAGGAAAGCGACAGATGAAACAGAGTATGCAGTGGCTTTGATTTCAAATTTTGTCGAGTATATACGATCCACTTAGTAAATGAACTTCTTTTTATTTAAATACAACACATCGTTGATAGGCTTAACTGTATAATTGAAGGACTTGGCATGTTTTTCTTTGTCTTGGTAAGATCAAGTAAAAAAGAAAAAAAAATCAGTCAAAAGTGGGGCAACTATTGAATATTGACAGTAAGGTATAACCTATGAAATGTTAATATAATTTACAATTAACAAGCTAATAAAATGAATATGAAAAAATAAGGTCGACATCCTCTAGTTTGCATTACGGCCCTGTGAATACATTCGCAATTTTGACGATTTATAGGCAATACTTACCTTAAAACAAAGTTACATAGCAAGCTAAAGTAAAAGAAATTTGCGTTTTGAAATTCCCTTGCTGAAATTTATTTTTCGTTTGTCCACAAAAAGTCATTAGGCGTTTAAAAAGGTGCAGCTGGCTTTTATAAGGTAATTATAATTACTGGTTTTATTTTATAAGATTTCACGTGTTTGTAGTTGATATTCCGAATTCTTAGTTATTTAAAAAAAATATGTTTATATTGAAAATTGATGAGGATAAACAGTACTGTCCAGCAAACTGATCTATGTGTCATCGGGAACGACTACCCACTGGTCATTTAGTATGAACGAATATTCTATACTCATTGACGAGACATGGAGACAGCCAGACATGTTTACATGTTTGTCTTTCCCATTACATGGCCTTAATGTGCTTAACCTAGAGATATTGAGCACCGTAAGCTGGCTATATATTTACACAACGAGTAACGTGAACGTCCTATACCAGACTGATTGTTTTGTAAAAATCGCCATCACGCAGAATTTATTGGTTTGATACAACTAAAACCCGTAACAAACAACGAATCGACAGTACCAACAAACACCACCGACAGTACCAACACACACCACCGACAGTACCAACAAACACCACCGACAGTACCA
>JAUMHH010172558.1:0-15987 GCA_032359455.1 Chlamys rubida | reverse complement strand
GACCATGCTTGTATGTATGTATTTTAAGCAAAATTGACATGTGACACTTTAATAAAATAATTTGTATTGTATTGTATGTGTATCTATTATTATTCTCAGTCTTAATACAAAATACTCTTTTTTATTTACAAGCTCCATTGTGATCTTAATTATATGTTTTATTCTAAATTGTGATATCTTGTAATAACATGCCTATTTTACCCGAATAAAATTATTATTATTATGTTGCGGTAAAGGTCAGGGTCAAAGTACAAGCTACTGACTTTCATGGAGAATATTCTAAACACTATTCAAATTGTTTCTTGGAGCATTTTTGATTTTGTCTTACTGTGCATGTAATGATTTCCGCTGAGTGTAATAATATTTTGACCGAATAAAAACCAGAAAACATGTTTCACAAGAGAGATTTGCCCTATGCTACCTAAACAAACTCAGTGAACACGCCCCGACCCACATCTCAACCTTTTCTGTGGCACTTTGATGTATATGTTCTCGTTAACTATACCGTATTGCCATTTGACAAAGCATTTCTTTAATTTAAGTAATTAATGCAAGTGCGTTGGTGTGAGTATTGTTTTCAAATACTACACATACGTCGTGTAATTTCAGGACAATATTTTGGCGACTTTCTAAAGTTAAAAGTAAACAAAGAGATTATTCTTCATAGAATTTCATCTTTGTATAAAAGCTGGTCAACAATGTGATTATGCAGATTATTGTTTTTCCACTTTTTTCATACGTGTATTCTGTATTTTAAATGTTATTTTGATACCGGATACAGTATACCCCTCCTAATCCGAAAACAGTGTATCCGTCATCATCTGGAAACCGGATACATCCCTCGTCATCCGGACATCCAATATAGTGTATCCCTCGTCATCCGTCCGGGGAGTGGTAATAATGTTAATATAGTATTTCTTAGTCATTCATTGGACAGAAAATGTTGGACTTAGGACCAACTTTTAGACACAGTCTGTCTTGTGAAACATCATTTTATTTTTTGCTCGTCTTTTCAGTGCACCGTACATAGTAATATCTTGTAAGAGATATTATTTAAGCAAAAATTGGATCTGAGAATAAAGACGGACTTAGATAAAGTCAAACGCGTTTTGAACAATTTAATTTTATCATTTTTGTAAAAAATATTATATGTGTCAACCTTTACTTTTGCGGTGTGACTGCCTGAGAATGGTCAGAAGTTATTAACTTTGTTCCGGATCCATGTCAGCGATTTATTTTGGAAACCTTTTTGTTTTCCTTTCCTATATTCCATCAAAAAGTATGCTATGTAAATAATTGTGCAATAGAGCCATTTTTTTCATTTTTTGTTTCTTTTATATTTTATTTTTATTTTGAAATATTTCATTTGGCACGCAACAAAAATAAGATGAGGCACACAAGTTATCACAACTCAGGATCGCCATCTTATAACATTTCCATAAAAATGACATTTAAACATGAACAGGTTTACGTGCATGTGTGGAGGTTCAAGATTTCAAGATTTTTTTATTGACACTCAGACATATAATATGTGTTACATGAGGAAAACAAAAAGTTGCAGATATGGAAAATGAAGTACAATATACATATTTGTATACACATATGTATAACTGAAAGAATGGACAGTTCAATTTAGAACCGATACGGTATAGTAACATGATATGGCATACAATGGAAATTACAAAGCAAACATAAATAAACATACATATAATTCCCAAGTTATTTAACTATTAACAGTTATACATATGCATCATTCACAAAAGAGGAGCCATTTTGGTTAGGAAAATAGATAAACCTGTCAGAACTCGTTGATTGCATAATGATAAAAGACCTTTAAACTTGTAAATATTTGGGTTTGTACAATAATAACGAGGAATATATTTGTTACGTAAGGTGGATATAATTATATTATTGCATTCAAATAGATAATGAAATTCATCCCCGACACTTTCCGCGCACAAATTACATAGTCGATCATCTCGGGGTATGTTATACCATCTACCTGTTTCAATTGGAAACTTCAAATTCGAAGTGCGCAGTTTTGTTATTGGTGTTCTGATATGTTCTGGCAAATTTAATAAATATTTTTCTAGACCAAATTCCGTTTTAAATAGAGTGTAATACTGCCCACGAGATGAGCTATAAACGTCATGGAACCATTGCTGAGAGAGTGCGTGTTTGTGTGTGTGCGTGGTGCATGGTGCGTGCGTGCGTGTGTGCGTACGTAATGTAAGGAGATGAAGAAAATGGGATTTGTGAAGCAGAAGAAGAGAACAGTGACGTTATTTCATTGTGTACTAGGTTCATTGCCTTCAATTTTTTAATTATTTTTTTAAGTAAAGTTTCGGCTTCCCTTGACAGACAGAAGTTCGGAGAACCACAAAAAATTGAGTGTAAAATTTGCGGAAAAAAAGAGATATTGTCTGTCCAATCTTCACGCTATCGTGTATGCAGTATATATATTATCATATACATACTAGATTGCTCACAGATCTGCTATGTATATTTACTTGTAAGTTATTTATAGTGCCACGAGGTGGAGAAACACGTGTTTACTCGTAACACTGGTCGTAGTCCAGATAATACATTTGTAAAGCCGTGGTCAGTTTGCCTACAATTCTGGACACTCTAATACAGATATCACTCTCGATTGTCCACTAGCCCCGACATAAATCGTATTGATAGCTGTTATCCTCCCTCCAGGCCTGGGCCACTCAATGGTCAAGTTTGATTGACATATCCCGGCCATGATGGTCACTTGTCAATCGCGTAAACTCGTAAACAATATACCTCTATAGAGTATTAATTTTACATTGTTTCTATAATTACATGTGCTCCAGATGTGTATTAATCATGTTTTATTACCTGTGGTATGTATACATTGTACATCTGTAAGTGTTTTAGCCTGACTGTCGTTCATTACAAAGTACGTGTCGCTTCAGGTGTATAGTTTACCTGTCTACATATGTAATTAGGTGACAGCCGAGGAGAACCTCAGGTATGATAATCCTATTCTGAACACATACTAACGACAAATTTACTTTTCCTAAGAAGGTGTTTATTTTTCACCCGATGGAACCTCGCTATATATGTAGGTAGGCGTGTGGTACCTATATAATACGCGTACCCACTCATGACTAGAGCTCACGTCACGCTCCACTGACTGCATTAATACGCAGGCTTAAAATAGTTTTGTTCGACGGAACCGGTTCTGAAAGGACGACAACACAAGGCATTTGCCTGTTTATTGACTCGTCACAGGGTTAACATAGGACTGCCGTGTACGTGAAATTGTGTGTGTGTGTTTTTGTGTTCAATACCTGCGCTGAGAGCCCGGATCTCGCCAGTTTGACAAACGTTGGTACTTGTTTACCACCATCACTGACCGATGACAAGTCAGTAAAATTTTCGGACGACATTTTCTCAGTGTATGGAGTAGTTTTCTTGTCAGATTGTCAGTGGCTGTGGTATCGACAGTGAACCATATACCTGAGAGCGACCTATACCTCGTTACAGCACACCTGTATTCCTTACCTGGGACTAACATGGCGACAACTCAGTGACTTGTGCCGACAGGTGGACATTTATACTAAAGCTGGACATTCGGTGATGTGTAATTGGACTTAATTGTGCTTTAAAATCGTATTCCGGATATATAATATAAACATTCAAAATGGTGGTACAACCGCAGCCCCAGCTACTGGTGAAGAGACGTGTGCTGTATATAGGGAGTTCTGTACCCATGGAGACCCATGAAGGGATCGAGGCTATTCAACAGCCCCTAAGAGACCGGTACCCCTGCGATAGCAGCAAGGACGGACCAAAAGTAGAGGGTATAGACTCATATGTGAGTATTCTGTCTACTGGTATTCAACTACAGTACGTTGAGGATGCTAATCTTATCATTTTCTTCCCCATCACATCCTTGACATTATGCGCCGCTGTAAAGCACGTGAAAAACATTAACGCCGGTACTGGCGACGTACAGTCCCAGTTTCTTTCCCTTTCCAACCATTTAACAAAGACCGACAGCAACTGTCAAAGCCCCGCCATTTTTTCTACAATTACACGTCGCACTAAGGGGAGGAAGATTCTGGAGTGTCATGGTTTCCTGTGTGCCTCCGACCAGGATGCGATGGACCTTGTTCGAGCAACATCTGTTGTGGACCGGAGGTCGAGAGGTTTGCCACCATTGGCACCCCAACCTGTACCCGCTGAACCCCCGCAAACGTTTAGGGGTACCTCGTTCAGGAGTTATGGACCCCCACCCACGTTTAGAACAGCAAACGGTACCATGGACGGACGCGGAACTGCTAGAACCGCTAATGGAACCACACACGGAACCACACACGGAACCACAAACGGAACCACTAACGGTCACGCCACCACAAATGGTGTACGTCTGACACCAGGTGTCGTAAACAAACCTCGTGATGCCCCACCTGAATTCTACGAGCCTCCTCCCACTCAGGGATATTTTTACAGCAGTGACAAGGCAGAGGCTAAGACTTTCAACATAGAGAAGAATGGCGATGATGAGCCCCCATCTCCTCCGATGTCCGAACGTGCGCCAACCGTGACCAATGTTCCCCCTTTTGCACAGCCCGCACAGTCACCGGGACTAGGGCCTGCTCCAAAACCCATATATATGATGGCGGGTCAACCCCCACCGGCGGCACCGACAACCGTGCCCCCACCCCCAACACAGCCGGCGCCTGTCCCCCCGCAAGTCAGACAGCAAATCCCGCAGCCCGCTCCACAGCCTATGCCGACCATGGGGAGACCGGTCTACATGCACCCGGGGGTCCCACCTCCTATGCAGCATCCCTACTTGAGACACCGATTCTTCTCTCCCCCGCCCCGGCTTAGACCGGTCCCGGGTCCCTTTATGATGCGTCCTCCGCCACCGGGTATGGCGCCTCCTCTTCCGCCGGGTATGTCGCCATATCCTCCACACATGATGCCACCCCGTCCTATGTTTGTACGGCGCCCACGCAAACCAAGGTCAATGTCATCGAGTTCAAGGTCAAATTCCCGCTCACCAAGTCCCCAGAAAGGAGATCCCAATTTAAGGAATGGTGGAGATTTCGGAAGTGATAGCTCTATCTCTAACTACCGACCGCGCACACCTCCACGTGACTACGACAATGCTCGCCCGCGCATGAGCAGACGAGAGGAGTACGAGAGAAAAAGGGATAGAAGCAGGTACGGCAGAGCGCCACCGGACAACAACCCAGCTTATTACGTGTACAACTACCCAGGGTACCAACCGTTCCCCGTGCGGTCATCTTCAGTGCCTCCTCATCTCCGCTACGTCAGTACCACTGGCAAGAAGAGCAAAAAGAGCAAGAAGAACAAAAAGGCTAAGAAAAACAAGAAGGGTCCGGAAAGCCATTTTTCTGTGCAGAGTTACGGGTACGCCTCTGAAATCCCCCGCGGTAACACTTATACCGGTTGGGAAGGGTTCGATAATCCCGAACCTGTTCGCAAACCAAGAGACTTTAGACGAGAGGAAAATCAATTCATGAATGAAAAGAACTTCTCGAAGAGTATAAAGGAAGAAACGAGACGATCCGACGTCCGGGACTATCCGACGGCGTATGATTTAAATGAGCCTGCTCCCCGTCCCCCAACAGTACATGACGATGGCAAGGAAGACGATATCGGCGACTTCACGATGTACTAGATCAAGTATTGCCTTCCTGACGAATACCGACCTCACGACAGTGTGCAACAATATCAGTGCGTCTAATTATATAAAATGATAATACCAGCATGTCGTTGATTCGTATTTACGAAATAATGGGAACTATTTGTGATTTTCTGATTATTGAATTCTAAACAACGTGCAGAGGTGTGGAAAGCTATACGATCCATTCGGATATATGAAATTCAAAATCTGGATTAAAAGGATTTGTGTTTTGTATATATAAATATTACTAATCCTAAAATGGACATAAAGAAGAGGAACAATTTGTACAAGATAGTGCTTTATTCTGTGACAGCCTCGGCTGTAAAACGCGACGGATTTATGAAGACGCCGAGACAACCCATAGCATTAGTGAGTTAGACATGTACTTTCTAGAGAAGTTCCGAGGTTTCTCTGACTCCAAATATAGTTCAATTTTGCGGTTCACGTGAGGAATATGGTCATAGAAACTCGGATTTTCCCCCCGAGCTTCCCTTAACTCAAAATCTCCTAATTTTATGGTTTACGCGAGTAATGGGTGTCAGAGAAAACTCGGATTGTTCCCGGAGTATCGTGTGACCTTTACACCAGGTCAAGGTCATTTGGTCCGGTGCTAGGGTCAGCTGATACACTGGCTGCATGCGCTTTATAACTGGTATTATGATACACTCGTAGTCGTAATACTCAAAGTTCGTTCTAAAGTACTATATCGGTTCGTGTTTAAGTTAGAATATTCCGTGTAATATATATATATCTGTTGATTAAATATTCTAATGCTATATTTTGTTGTTAACTGGGGAAGGTACCTAATTTGTTCATATGCTACAACAAACTTTAAATATGCCGAAAGCAATACGTATGTATATTTTTGTATAGACTATTTTTCATTTTGTTGTTATACTTAAGTTTTTCTTTTGTTAAACCTGTTCTTGTTCACACTTTTTCTTTTCACAGTCATTGTATTGATATTTCTCGTTTTCTTTCATATTGTGTAAAACCAGTTTGTCGACCATTAAAAGCTTGTCAGGCGTGTTTAAGTAAATATACCCACGACCCAAACCCGAGCCGTATACCCGAATGTCTGTAGCCTGCGGTATATAATATTTCGGGTGTGACTGAACTCGGGCATCATATTTTTATTTATGTTTTTTTATTTTGGGGTGTACAACTTTTTGTCAGGGATTAGAACTATAGTTAAGACAGACTTACACAAAAATGAGTTAATACATTTCTATTTCGGGGTCAGCTGCGTGCCATGAATACCGAAATGTCCACAACACTATGCTCAATATTTTAAAGTATGTCAGGTATCTGGTGTTCTAAATGGTCAGCCAAGCGTGTCAGTTTAAACGATCGTATCGGTGAAGTAGGTACAAAGAGTTATACAACCTCTAAAACAGATCTAGATTAGCCACTAACTGGCGGCTATTTGAATTGAATATTCAATGAAAATAAAATTATTACTATCCCGGAATGTTCAGTGACGTAAATCAGATATACATTTTTCACGCAAAGGTTCTCGCCTTTGGATTAGCAGGTTATGTCTATATGTGTGACCAGTTACTAAACTCTCGTAAAGTTTAAAAGTGACCCGTCAGTCACGACGCCTTTATCGAGAGTATCGTGACTGCGCTAGATTTATACCATATATTCCAGAGACAAGTACATAGTTAAATCCTAACAAAGTTGGATTGATCGTTCTTTACAATTTAGATTCAAGTTGTTCAGCTCCAAGTGGAATTGACATGATGTGTATTCGGGGTTATAATAATGCAATAAATGGTTTTCAAGTTAACAAAAAAAAATCGCCTTTTATTAATCCTATATCTGCAGTAAATTGGGATATTATATAGCGATAATCTACTTGCTCAATAAGAAGACACATTTTGTATACTTGACTTGTTTAGATATCAGCATTTGACGTGTAATTCATTTACACATATAGCGCGTAGGCCGACTTGGTGAAAAAGTAAATGTCGTTTTGCAATAAAAATGTGATATGCAGATGGCGTTGACATAGCTTTAAAATTCGTTTTGCCAAAAGGATATTTTTCTTGTAAGATGTAGATAAGATTAGAATAGATTCACATTGTTGGCTAAACAAGTTCTCCTTCCGGTGGCCGCTTCAATTTCGGTTTTTTTCTTCTTTAAATGAAAATCTCGATGTTTCACTTTTTTTCTTTACTTTCGTTTTGTATATACTTTGTATTATGTTATGCCACTGATGATTGAGTTGTGTATGGCAGGAAGAACATGTGAGATTGTGTGACATCTAAATGTATATAAGATAGGTTATCTGCATGAGTTGTATGAGAAAATGTTCACATTTATCAGTACAGATATTATTTTGAAATTATGATTTTTATGTACATTACTTTTTGAAATACCATAGATATAGACGTTGATCATTATATATATATAGTGATGTAATGCATTGCTATATTAAGTAATCTGTATATATATTATATGCTGCAGTGACTTTACAACTGTATATATAGAAAAGTCCTGCTTTAACTTGGACGAGATGTAGATTTGGCATACCCTATAGATCTAGAGGTAGGGCTAAGTTTATTGTGTCGACCAGACCCATCCTCGATATCCAGGGGTTACACCTCTCACTTTCGGTTTCTGCACAGAGCGAAAGTGAGCGTAGCCCCTGGATATCGAGGATGACGAGACGAAATAATGCATCGTATATATATATATATGTAGCAGCATAGAGCGGAATTCTGGCCTGATCCATCAAACTATTAATACCCGTCGGTTCGAAGTGTTCATATCCCATTCCATATCTCCCATAATTCTTGATTTTTCCCTGTTGCATCGCGATCGTGAACCTAGTTTGTATAATCGTAACCGGAAGAAACTTACGACGGACGAGAAATATACCCATTTATACTGGCGTTGTTATAATTATGTGTCATAATATCATAGAATTTTCTATTAGTTTTTATGCCCTTCCGGATATATAGTATATTAATTTTCATTTAGTATCGGGCCTAACGGATGCATCGTATTTCTGATGATGAGACAGAAATCGATGACGTAGATCATTTGACAGATAGGCACAGCTGTGGAAATCGATCACGCGCTGTCGCTTTTGTTCAATTACCTTGCTGTTTACCTGGTATAGGTAAAATACTTAACTATCCTATTTAATATGTAAATGAGGATTGATAGAAAGGTAAAGAACGTGCCTATTTGTTGGTAAATACATCGGTAGTCTTAGATAAATAGGTGTTATTGATGATTATCGCTCCATTGCTCAGTACTGGAAAATCTCGTTGATCCAAACTCCAGTACAATCCGGATTACGGTTATCCGGACAACTCTCACAAAACTCTTTAAGTCCGGAAATGAAAATTAGGCAAAAAATAAAAAATAAATCCGTTTTCTGTTTTTTTAGGGCACATGTAGGTAAAAGACAAGTATGCTAAATAGTTATTATTATTTTATACTTCTTTTTACAAAGGTGTTAGAAATTTAGAAACATCTGTTTTCAGCAATTCTTATTTATTTTTTAGCGTGAAAAAGATAGGGTTGACACTTGTATGTGATGGGAAAGATAAAACGGAAACAGAATACTTTTTTTGAATACATTTGAGGATATTTAGAGCAAAGTAGAGTGAGTGGAAGTGAATCAACCATTGGAATAGGGAAACACATTTATTTCATAAATCCGGACAACATGGTACCGATATTCGTTTTTCTTTTACGAACTGAACCTAGTTTCCGGTTTAATGAGATCCTCTCCAATCGGGAACTATCGACACTTTCCGTAAACGAGAAAGAATTTTCTAGATTACGGAAAGTGCCGACGGTTTGCAATTGTGGTCCTATATTGAATACTCTACCTCGAGTGAACAACAGGGTAGTTTTTTTAGCACTGTCATTTATTTGATCACGTGGTCCACATTTATTTATTTTATGAAGATTTTTTTTTTTAAATCCAGAATACATAAAACAATAATAAGTGTAACCATGGTTTTGGTGTAACGTACAACGTCATATTTATGTAGTTAAATCTGTTATTATAAATTTACATGCAATTCCAATTTTCGTTTTGATAGTTTTTGTTTGTATTGGTGAACAAACAAGTTTAGGTCCGTCTGACTAATATACAAGTTGAGGCCAAACAAAGCTGTACATGCGTTTCCAGTGACGGTTGCGAGAATAGTGTTGACAGAAAAATGTTTTTTTTTCTTTTTCCAAAATGTTTTTTTCTTAAAGCTTATTTTAAAAAGAATTTGGAAATATGCATTTTGCTTCCTTGCTATTTAAAAATTTTCGTTTTAAATTACCATACCTGCTTACAGGGTAGACAATACCGTCTGAAAGATAAGGATAAGGTTACCGGAAACACGTGCCTTTACGAGACATGATAGGACAATTTATGCAGGTTTTTGTGAACCATTATTACAGTTTTTTTCCACACACGGGTCAGACACACTCTTGTAGACAATGGTTTTGTGGTTTATAATGGTCGTAGTGATATCGTGCAGATGCACTTTCCATAACACCATAACAGTCACACCTACTGACTTTTATAACGTATCCTGTCCCCGTGTTTTCCATACAATCAATATATACACTGTTGTTCGACACATGTTTCCACGCCGATATGATGTTTTGTGGAGCAGATGCCCTTAGCTAGGTTGATTTTGAGCGCGAGTATCAGTTTGTATTATGTAAGAATGGGAGGCCTTAATCCTCCAGTATATATATTTTTCTTGTTTATTTGCTCTTGTTGTTGTTTATTTTTTTGGACGATTTAAGAGCATATTTCCTTGTAACTGTTTATAATTACTATCCCTTAAAGTTGTAACTTAAATGTTGATATCACTGTTTAGCTCGTGTCGTATGTAAGTCATAATCAAACACACGCGAACAGTATTGTACAAATTACCATATATACAAATATATATTAATATACAATTTACACATTTCAAGATGAATTTGGATATGAAAATTCAAAAAAATGTGTAAATATTCAGATTAAAAACACAATTATTAATTATACATAATATTATATCCATGATTTCATTTATTTCAAACCGGCGTTGATTACAGCCAATCGTAATCGATATTACATATATCGGTCAAGACACTTGTGTCGAGAGTTTGTATTGGCTGATATCAATTAATCAACCCATGACAAGATGAAGTTGTTGATATGAGTAAGGAACTGCTTCAAATTTTGAGTTTTTTTCCATTATCTTAACTCATCACCCCTGAAAACACATTTGAACTCTTCCAAATCAATGGTAATGGTAGTTCATTATGAAATTTCAGGGGTGAATGAGTGAAGTTTATAGTTACCGATACATTTATACGTATTAACAACGGGAAATTTAATTTGAAATACTCTTTGTGTAATCCAACTTGACTATAGATGACAGTTTAAACATAAAATGTCCATTACAATGGTAATGTGAACAATGGTGAGTTCAAGAGTGACAGGTCAGAGAAAATTCGCCGAAGTTTGAAGCTGATTCTTAGCAGTCAACACTACTTGTATAATTAAACCTCATTTATAGAATTATAAGTTGTAATTAAATATTCAAAGGTCGTGAGAGAATGATGACCTCTTTATTTACATAAAAGAATATATACCTGAGCGACTTCCGGGATTGTTACGTCGATGTAATCAGATAATATTCTTTTTTTTTCACATAGCCAAATAAACGACATAATATTTTTGAAACAAATTGTTGTGTTAAATCTCTTTGTGTCATATGTCCTTGTACTAAATCTTCTTCGTGTGGTATGTCTGTATGTTTTGTCCGGGATCCTGCTGTTTAGATATTTGGAGCATGAATAAAAAAAATCCAACTTCTTTTAAAAAATTTACGAGAATATAAACTGTGCTATTTGGTAACCAAGTTTATAACAGCCGGATTCTTTATGTGCATACATTACGTCACCGATCACGTGAGGACGGTGTCGTGTGATAATGGGGCATATTAAGGAACCTTGCCCCACTGCACTGTAGTTTTTTTGGTATATGCAATTCCGTGTTGCATATAACTAGCACAGTTGGGCCCGGACACTCCCGTTGACCAGGTAGCTGAGGCTTTTAGATGTTTTGTTTTTTATTTTGTTAAACGTCCTATTAACAGCTAAGGTCATTTAAGGACTTGTCTCCATGTGTGTTTTGTATGCCTGCATGTGTGTATGCGCGCAGGATACAGGGTATGTTGGTGTATTTGTCTCCTTGTGATAGCGCGGATCTGATACCGACTTTATAGTGATATCTCACTGAAATACTATGCCGAAGGCATCCAGCACAGCATCCCGCCCGGTCACATTATACTGACAACGGGTGAACTAGTTGTTACCATTTCCCTAAATGCTGAACTTTAAGCAGGGAATAACAGCAGCAGTTTAACAATCTTAGGACTAGGGTTCGAATCTCGGTCCAGCCCGCTGAATTTTTACACTCCGAACACTGAAAACTCAGAAATCTTCATATTTTTTTCTCAATAAGTCACACAAGGTATGTATCCTTTTCTGAACTGATTTATCACCGGCTATAGATTTACCGGGAAAATAGTTTCAGTTGTGAAGTTATACATTTTGGCAGTGGGTAGTACGAGGATCATTAATGGTTATTTTCTTATGCACCTACACTTAAATGTTAGAAATTGAATCAAATAAATTAAAATCAAACTTAACCAGTGCAGAGACACGTGACGTAATACGATATCATGACAAGTGCATGTAGCTATAATGGACAGACGTGTGATTACTAGTTAAAACCAGTAAGACCAAGTGTTCCTTTGATGACGATCAAAAACTGACACGGGTTTAAATAATTTCTAATTGTGTTACATTTGTGACATTCACAAGACCATTAAATTTGTACACGATTTGGGTCTATGCGATAACGCACCTGGACAAGAACATTTCTATAACGAGTAATGTTAGAGGTGTTGCAATTATAGATATATTGAAATTTATCTTCAACCACATGTTACAGTAATTACAAAATGTGCAAATTCTATTTGCACCTGTTACAAGTAATCTTATCACATTTCAGTTTAAAGTTTTGCACCCCTAAAGACAAATTTGAACCCCTCCAATTCAAAGGCTGGAATAATTCATTATGAAATTTCAGGAATGAATGAGTTAAATTGGGTACCTTGAATTACCTGTTCTTAAACTAGCTAGTACAGTTCTATTTTTCAAAACGAATGTTAATGGTGTTCACGATGATGTTAATCTTTAAACATAGGTTGCTAATGTATTTTGAGTTAGCTATTGACTGCTTTCTTTGTGAAAAAGGGATAATACATAACCAGTTTATTGGCGGAGGTAAGCCGGAGTACCTGGAGAAATATCCTCGACCTGCGGCTTATTGGCGGAGGTAAGCCGGAGTACCTGGAGAAATATCCTCGACCTGCGGGTAGTACCTGGTGACTGCACCAGATGTAGGTCTCGAACTCGCGACCCAAAGGTGGAGGGCTAGTGAACTTAGATGGTCAGACAGCTCACGGCGACCCTGAGTAAAAAAAAACATCAATACGCTGAGAATATTATAAAGATATAAATGTTGTTTTTTGGACAGATTGTCAAGTTTGGTTTCGAAGTCTCCAATGCTGGATAAGAAAACAACCGGTGAAAAAAAATCAGTTTTACAGGTGGCCTTATATTTGCCGTCTCATGCGCAGTATCAAGGATTTCTTTTGTCATCCAACCTACAGGATTGAGTTGTATCAAGAAAGGAAGTACATATCATATTATTGCCACAAAACACATTTTGACTGACATTTTAGGACTCGCCAGAAACGTAACACCGGCATCGTGATAGTGTACATTTTTATTTCTTATTTTAAATGTAGCAGAAAAAATCTTTCCGTCAAACAGGAAGATATGCGGCATTATAAGGTATAGAGTCTCGCCAATTGTTTACAGTATGCCAAAGTAGCCCTGGAAATGTAAATTTACGTAATTTCCTTTATATTATTGGGAAGAAAAATATAGGTTACGGGCCTTTTTGATGTGTTAGATTATTCTGAAATTATTCCTGAGAATGGTACAGTAAAAAACAAAATAGTAACATTATCTTTGGTGTATTGTATGCTTTATAATTAAAAGGTCGAGGTATCGTATTTCTGTGGCGGAGCTGAGATGTTTTGTCAAAAAAAAGGTCAATTAAAATGAAATATTTATTTCGCATATATAATTATGGACAAATACCTTCAAATAAAAAACGGCATGCCAGTTCCCTGGAATCCGGAAAGTTTTCATGCGGCGATAGTAGTTATACTGTGTGACGACGGTTGTGCATATCCGGGGGAAAATACACATCAGGGCTCAAGCTTAGATTATGTGCTCAAATCTTATTTCTTGTTTGGGGTTAAATGATTTGGAGGAATTTTGGAAACACTTGAAGCCATATTATCTAGATTTGACTTTTTGCTCCTTTCACATAATTTAAGCAAGTTATAAGAAAGTTGATTTGAGCACAGATTCATGCTTGAACATGAAAATGCTTTCCTGAATACGGGCCCAGAACTCTTCTGCGGTGGAGATACAACACATAACTGGGACTCGCTACCTTAAATCTTAAATTGGATATTGCACATACTCAAACATTTCGTGTTTATTTCGTTAAAATAGTAAGTCCTTATGTCGTCATTTCAAAACATATGCATAGTTATGTTTGATAGAGACACTTTTGTTGGAAGTGTAATACATATACTTAGATTATTCTTGCTCGGACACAATTATTGACCTTTATCCTTTTAAAGAGTGATACAATGACCTTAAAGAAACAAATGATAACGCGTTTATAACACTTGTCACGAAGGATCGTGACATTTAAAGCTCAAAGAGTGTTCACGTATTGTTTATTTTCAATCTGTGACGCTTTATTGGATTCTAAGATTATTTATTGTTCACGTTGAATAAATTAAACTTGTACCGGTCACACCAAATTGAGTAAGAGACGGATTAGCAAAATCTTATTTCAAACACCCTTTTGACCTTGATCAACAAGATGTCTGCCCTAGATCGATCAACGTTGCTCCACATCATAGCACACACTTATTTTTCTTATCAGTGGATAGCCAAAATCAATCTTAAATGCATGACAAATGCAACCGACTGAACACGTAAAACATTTAACATTCATATCGAAGACGCCAAGTTGATTAAAGATTCGCATGCGGCGCGTCAATTTCAGTACCTGAACCGGAAGTTGAGATTTGTTTTTCTTGCTGTTATCAGAACGTTTATGTTAGCGTTTTTATAGACTCTTTGCACGCGCATAGCATATACTTGTGTTCATAAGAAACATTATACACGCAAATTGTATGATTGTGTTTTACTTGGTAAAGATTCGGAGGCGGATGCAGGTGAGACAGACATATTTGCCCGTAAATACACAATCGATTTTTGACATGCAATTAGAGATAGAGTTATTCACATTTGGAACCTTTCTCAGCACTGATTGGATAACCAAAAACATTTTATTACAATTTTCAAATCTTAATTGCTACAAATGTTGTCAATGTCTGACTTTACAAATGACATTTTCAATTAAGCAAGTACATTTGTATTAAGTTGTTAAGTTCTATTTCAGAACTTACCAAATTTTTTGAATATATTTGATTTATTTCTTTGACGTCAAGAAAACATCAAAATAACAAAAAATAATTACTTTCAAAACTTTCTAGTTAAAGTACAGATTTAAATGATAAATTTTGAAATATCAATAAATACACTTAAATCGATGAGCGTGTGACCATCTGCAATGATAAGAAGCATGGCTAGTCACTTCAAGGGTTAGAGGCTCTGCTAAGTCTTCGCGGGGGTTCCAAGAACATCTGTCTCTAAAAGATTGGAAATACGTATTGCCCTAACAAGGGTAAGATATATATGTACCTCTTGTCTCTACCATAATTAGAAGGATGTTGGAATCTCTTGAAGGTTTAGATGGACGTCTAAATCTCTTGAAGGATAAGATGGACGTCTAAATATCTTGTAGGATTAAAAAGTACATCCAAATCTCTTGAATGACTAGAAGGATGACTTAATCTCTTGAGGGATTAGAAGGACGTCTAAATCTCTTAAAGGATAAGAAGGACGTCTAAATCTCTTTAGGGATAAGAAGGGAGTCTGAATCTCTTAAGGGATAAGAAGGGAGTCTGAATCTCTTAAGGGATAAGAAGGACGTCTGAATCTCTTAAGGGATAAGAAGGGAGTCTAAATCTCTTAAGGGATAAGAAGGGAGTCTGAATCTCTTAAGGGATAAGAAGGGAGTCTGAATCTCTTAAGGGATAAGAAGGACGTCT
>JAUMHH010172557.1:0-32787 GCA_032359455.1 Chlamys rubida | reverse complement strand
CGGCCTCCCCTGTGTGCAAGATGCATGCGTGTAGTGTATGTGTGTGTATTTTGGGAGGCTGCGATATGTTCGTGTTATGCCGACTTTATAGTGCTACCTCACTGAAACATACTGCCGAAGACACCCAGCAGGACGCCCCACACTGTAACGGTTGTAGAGAGGAGTAGGCTCACTAGCATTTGCTGTCTATAATTTGTTTTAGAAAAATAGCAAGCATTTTTAAAAAGCGTAGGTCTTTTTCTCACAACGATCGGTATCCTGTTTATTTGGCTCTGTGTATTAAGTTATAAGACAATTAAAGGCTGTCAGAAAAAGCTCATTTGAAAAAAGAATCGAGTTAGACGACTAACCATCACTCATTGGGAAAATAAAATTTCATACGCAAGTCGCACTGTACAGTGAAAGCGGTTTATAAACAGTACATCACCAGGACGTTTCTGTAAATAAACATGGTTGGGGAAGGGGATGGCTGAAATGTTTCCTTTTGGTTAATGTGGAAACTAATATTGCAAATATACGTTGACAGTGATCATTGGTGAAGGAAACCTGGAAACAATAGAAACGAACTGTTAACTACTGCTGCATTGAGGAGATACAGAAACAAAGGGATGCTCGTCCTGAGCCCCGAGTAATAACCAAAGGCACCATCAAGTGTTCCGGAAAAGTAAGCGGTTCCTCTACCAAACGCTGCATCCGTCATGATTTCTATTGTCAAATCAAGGCAAGTATGTAGGTAGAAAACTCTCTCAAAGCCTAGTGAATAAACCTGTAATCGAGGTAGACTGAAATAATACGTCAACTAATTATTATTGTTTACATTACATATTACAATTCGACATACACCGATAATGTAATAACACCATCACATACTGTTTTGATATGTAATTTGTGTAAAATCAGCCATTTTACGTCACACTGAAAACATGATAACGTCGTGAGCTTAGGTCAAAGGTAGAGTGGTGACATTTCCTCTCATTTTCATAGTATATGTTTTGGCAAAATATACCGGTTTGGCTTGTTTAGTGACACGTGATAGCATTCCCGAATTTCCAGGGGATACGCTCTCTGTGCAGAGAACGTACATGAAAGGGACCCTTAGACTTTCGAGGATGACGTGATAGAAGAAATCGGAATCGGAAACATACATATTATATAGTCTATATAGAACTTTTGAAGCCGTATTTATAAAATACATGAACTGAGAACTCACTTGGGAAACACAGTAAGCACACTTTTACATTATTCCGTTGTGGGAATCCATATACATCAATTTGACTTTATATCTGTTCAATTATCTAAATGAAAGAGTGTTCAGTTGCCAATTTAGACGAAACAAAATATGCATTGTACGTCCAATATTTTAACAAGAATATTAATTGAAATTGTTGTGTTGAATTGCTAAATCTACTGTATGATGATATATATCGAACAACAATTAATGCAGTCGATATTTATTGACGAAATGTGCTAGCTTATTTTATGTTTCATTTATTTACATGTCCTTAATTAGTAAAACACGCGTTGAGTGGGGCTTGAACAAGTCTACACAATGCAAAGTTGACATATACACGTGCGTCCTAATGACACGTGTTGGTAGACATAACAGTGGAACAGAGAAACAGCAATATGTTATATTTCATACATCGTCCTGCTGGATAACGAGTATAAACACTCTGTCGGCGATGTGCGATATATGTACACACTGTCTATGTATTCGAATTAAACTGATATCAGACAGACCCATAATAAAATCTGTTTTAAACACAAGTGGTAAAATTATAGCCGTTTGCATATATCATTTCAGCATAGGCTCCGCCCCGTTATGGCCGTGAGGGAGGTGCTGGCTGTCAGAGTTTACCGGGACACTTATCTGGGTACGTATGCGCTGTGAATTGTGTTATCACACGTTATATCAAATAATATAAACCTACACTGCATACAGTCATTTCCCATTTCCCATTATGACTGTAACTGAAACAGGCAACATAGTGAAAAAGTTGTCTTCATTATTCAACCTTGGTGAACTGGACTTGTTATACAATAATGCGATTTGTACATAGCCTATTGTCTACAGGATGTAACAGAAATACAGAAATGGCCGAAGGATCACCAACTGTCCACTCTAATGCTTCCGGACGTCCAGTCAATCTGACCAATTACAATGCAAAGTGTTTTAACGATGGACACCTTTCACTGGATACTGTCCCAACCTCGTGTGAAACTGGACATTATGCATCCCAAACAGAACATTCGACATATGATATGATCAAGTTAAATGGGAATGTCTCCCCTCAGACAATGAAGAAGGAACCACGTTTCGACTGGATATTTCCCAGGTATCAATGCATGTACAACAGTGAACCGTCTCCATGTGAAATGAACGCTGCGGTGTATGATTCTACTGGCGACATTCCAAAGCCAGAACAGAGAATCCGAAGACCCATGAATGCCTTCATGGTATGGGCAAGGACGGAAAGGAAGCGACTGGCACACGAGAACCCGGATGTCCACAATGCAGATCTGAGCAAGATTTTAGGTACGTCAAATGACGTTTAATATATTTAAATTGTCTGGTCAGGTGTTATCCATTTGTCTACAAACAGAAATACATTGCTGGGGAACTCGTTGCACATATGCACTCGATTTTACTTATTATGAATAATCTTTACTCAATATCTGATATTAATCCCTATTCAATGTTAGTATGTATATAAATGGTATGCATACAATTAAGACATAGTTGTATACATACCAATATTGAATAGAAATTAATATCAAATTTAAACAATACTGAATAATTGGTTAGCGCATAAAAGTTACACAGACAACAATTACTATTGAAAAGAAAGCATACGGAATATACATACAGATGGAAATACAAATTGGCTTAAAAACGCATAGCAAATGTGTATTTTTAACCTAAAAAAGTCAAACATCTGTACATTCTGTAAGAATAATTAAATGTAACATCAACTCATTATTAAACATGGTGCGGTACTTGATTATTATATAGGTTGAAGTACACAAAAAGATTTGTTTTATAATATATATATACGAGATAATGGTGAACTAGCTTTAACACACAGTTTGAGTATCCTTTTATCGTAGCTATTGTATTATTGTATTAAATCCTTCCACTTGTAAAAATGTGGTCATGTTAAGATGGGCTTGCGGTTTGTGTACTGTGTACTTTAGAACCAAGCTGGGTATACAGTTCACTGTACGTGCTCTGTATGCTGGCCAGCGACATTCGATCACATACTGATCAAACGAAATATTAACATAATTATACTACACGTTAATTTTCCTAGCGATACAATAGATTATAATAATCTGTTTAATAATAAAACGTTTTGGGTCGCTTTTACACCTTCATTACCCTGCAGATATATCCGTAGGGGGTAGTCCAGAACTGTATGCATTATATATTCTCTGAAATATCTCCTGGATCAAAAGTAAACACAAGACACAGGTGTTGAAAGCCTAATTAATCGAGTATATGACAAGGTAATATAATATATACACACAATTATAATAAAATTAGTAAATAAACTTATATGTAGAGGTATTCATGATAATTGTAAAGAATGATTTTTTTCTACTTTTTTCTCTCTTTAAAATTATATTTTAAAACGTTGCATTAAAGACTCGTTACGGAAATTAGGCTTTGAGCAACGGGCCCAATAAGATCGTTGTTCAACACATGCATGATTCTCGTACCACTGCCTAAAACTGTAACTTAGTGTTGGAAACTGTTTTTTTCCGGCATGATTATAATTTTAATAAATCTTTTCTAAAAAGAAACTATACCTTGCGGTTTTTTAAGAGAAATAATATAGACGAAATAAATCAACATTACTGAGCGGAAAAACATTCAGCTAGACTAGACCGGGGTTCGAACACTAGACTAGACCGGGGTTCGAACACTAGACTAGACCGGGGTTCGAACACTAGACTTAAGACTGTTATGCTATCGCTCTAGCCAGACGCACTATTTGGTCAACGGCAGTGTCTTAGCCCAACTGTTATATCCAAATGGAAATTAAAGGGAGGTATATACGGAAAACCACAGTCCAGTGGACCAAGGACATCTTATAGGAAGTGTGAATAATGAGACCATTCAGAACAAATTATTTAAGGAATTTGTTTTTAAATCTTAAATAAATCACGCTAAATCTTCATGTCTTGAGATTCACAAGGATCCCACAGACAATATACACATACATATCCATGCTTTTCAAAATATCTCTTTTTTTAAATTCAAATTCAATTTTAATATTTGATCAGACAATGAAGCGTGACACAACGTGATGTTGTATGGAGTCTTGCTATCACACGTGTGTTTTAGTAGACCAAGGCATTATAGATATCACACGTGTGTTTTATTAGACCAAGACATTATAAAGACCACAGATGTATTCAATGCAACTGCAGACAGCGTTAAAACTATCTCAGTTCATGGCTAAATGAATTTTCTCAACATGTATTCAGATTTTTGCACACTTCACCTATACACACCGGTTCTAATGTAGATAGTCGTTATTAAGGAAGTCTGTAGATTTCCGGTAAAGCTTGTATGGTCTCTTAAGATCCGATGCTATCTCCAATGTTACATTGTAAGCAATGCGGGTTTTCACTGGTGTGGCTGCTATGGCACGCGTTAGCGGAGAATCATCTCCTCCTCGTAAACAACTCATGAAACTGTTATCGCACCAACACGAACCATACACGATACAAAGTGTTTGATGAAAATACTGACCGTTCTACAAAGTTAATTCTGTTATTTGCTCCTGTGGTAACCTATATTTACCGTAACAACATTAATTAAATTCAGATGATTTTTTTCAATTCACGAGAAATGAATATATATGTAGTAATCAAAACGCTACTTTTTACTGAAAGTAATTATGTTTGGAATTATTTATCATTGGGATAATTTTGCCTACGACATTTTGGTTATTCAATTATGAAAATATATTAAAATTCTACAGGAATTGTTGAACAGGAGTGCGTTAGCAAGTTGCATCTGTTCATGGACAGTGACAGGTTTGAAGTTCAAGGCTGTGATCCACGAGACTATAATAACAAATTCTAAAAACACATGGTGTTTATATATCTCTTCATATTGTTATTATTATGAAGAAACAGCATGCTATATTTTAACCTTTGCTTATACCAATATTGTAGGCCACATATTATAATTCAGGTTTTAGGAAACATTTTTAATGTGTCACGGGTTGTTATGATGAAGATGCAACTTGATTCAATCCACACTTACTAGTTGCTATGGAGAACTAAAAACAATGTTAACGGTTTTTTTGTAACATTCACGGATCGTTTTTAAACGCTCTCTAAGCTGGACGTTCATACAAATATTGATAAGCAGTGTTCATTGAAACTATCATGCAATGTTATGTTAAAAGGATAATCCAAACTGACATCTGTTTTTCTATATGTTGCCACGATATTTAATTCTATAAATTGCAAATTTTCATCTACATCGCCATATATAAAGACGTGAAACAGATTATATCATACATTTTGTTCGGGGTATTACACGCATTATTTCTTAAAAAGGGGACAAAAAGCACGTCACTATGTGATTTCTATTAATCACAGATAACCGGGGAGGTTCGAACTATAGGAAAACCAACATGGATAAAATATCGATTCTGTATTATTTGAAAATCCCATGCATACATTTGCATGACTAAAGTAGACATTATCAAATGAATACATAGGTGGTATATCGGATATAGGATGAAATAACAGTGATAAGATAATCTAGGGCACACGAGAGTGATACATTCCGGGGAGATAAGTGGGTGAATTTATATACTCGATATCTTGAAATAAACAGTGATATATATATGTCTGACACATCAAGGGTCAAAGGCGATATGATCAGGGCATACACGATAAACAACAAAGTACCCAGGGCATACACGATACACAACAAAGTACCCAGGGCATACACGATAAACAACAAACTACCCAGGGCATACACGATACACAACAAACTACCCAGGGCATACACGATACACAACAAACTACCCAGGGCATACACGATACACAACAAAGTACCCAGGGCATACACGATACACAACAAACTACCCAGGGCATACACGTCACACAACAAACTACCCAGGGCATACACGATAAACAACAAACTACCCAGGGCATACACGTCACACAACAAACTACCCAGGGCATACACGACACACAACAAACTATCCATGGCATACACGATAAACAACAACAAACCACCCAGTCGGGAAGTACTTTTGATTATAACTAAACAGTCCACGGTCGTTCGTGAGGTCCAAAGCGTTTGATAGTATTCGACCCAAGTGTGCTAGTAGGGGAGGGTTCGAATCCAGACGTCAAGGTTACTTAGTGTCGGACAACTAAAGAGAATCTTAGATATTGTTAAATTTCGGACAAGTCATGGCCAGATTGTGTTGTATAAAGAGAGAAAAGAAGAGAAATATAGAACAGTGCTTGAACACGTCGTTCACTTCACACAAGCTTACAATTTACTAAAACTTGTATCGGTTACTATCTGTAACATGTTTAACGACACACACTTACAACTTACTAAAGCATGAATCGGTTAGTGTCTGTTACATATACAGTATACACTAACAAACCTAACAAAGCTTGGATCGGTTAGTGTTTGTGGCATGAACAGTATACACTAACAAACTTATCAAAGCTTGGATCGGTTAGTGTTTGTTACATATACAGTATACACTTACAAACTTACTAAAGCATGAATCGGTTAGTGTTTGTTACATATACAGTATACACTAACAAACTTACTAAAACATGAATCGGCTAGTGTCTGTTACATATACAGTATACACTAACAAACTTACTAAAGCATAAATCGGTTAGTGTTTTTTACATATACAGTATACACTAACAAACTTACTAAAGCATGCATCGGTTAGTGTTTGTTACATATACAGTATACACTAACAAACTTATTAAAGCTTGGATCGGTTAGTGTTTGTAGCATATACAGTGTACACTAACAAACTTATCAAAGCTTGGATCGGTTAGTGTTTGTTACATATACAGTGTACACTAACAAACTTATCAAAGCTTGGATCGGTTAGTGTTTGTAACATATACAGTGTACACTTACAAACTTAACAAAGCTTGGATCGGTTAGTGTTTGTTACATATACAGTGTACACTAACAAACTTATCAAAGCTTGGATCGGTTAATGTTTGTAACATATACAGTGTACACTAACAAACTTACTAAAGCATGAATCGGTTAGTGTTTGTAGCATTTACAGTGTACACTAACAAACTTATCAAAGCTTTGATCGGTTAGTGTTTGTAACATATACAGTGTACACTAACAAACTTATCAAAGCTTTGATCGGTTAGTGTTTGTAACATATACAGTGTACACTTACAAACTTAACAAAGCTTGGATCGGTTAGTGTTTGTGGCATGAACAGTATACACTTACAAACCTAACAAAGCTTGGATCGGTTAGTGTTTGTGGCATGAACAGTATACACTAACAAACCTAACAAAGCTTGGATCGGTTAGTGTTTGTAACATATACAGTGTACATTTACAAACTTATCAAAGCTTGGATCGGTTAGTGTTTGTAACATATACAGTGTACACTAACAAATTTAACAAAGCTTGGATCGGTTAGTGTTTGTAACATATACAGTGTACACTAACACACTTATCAAAGCTTGGATCGGTTAGTGTTTGTAACATAAACAGTGTACACTAACAAACTTATCAATGATACAATACATGCTAACAAACAATTAAGATTGTATCTTTAAAGACTGGATCAAGTAATACGTAACCAAACCACAGACTAGTTGGTATTACTAAACCATTAACCTAGTTGTGTAAAATACAGACACTGTACAATGCATCAGATACTATTTCAAAATAATAGTAGTGATATCAATGTAAATTAGAATGTAATATAGTACTTTACTATCAGTAATGGTTCTAACACAGTTGGTGTATTGAGGACCTTTCGAACTAAACCTTGATAAAAATTAGAATATATTCCGAAGTCAGTAGAAATGGTTGCATCGAATTGATATTTACACTGCAATATAAACAAGCTACTGGCAGCCAGTTGTTTGCTTTAAGCTATTAATAACGAATGATATTATTACATACATAAAACCATCATAATTGTATATGTACATATGTGTCATTTAGTTAGCTGCACTGTTTCCGTTTATGTACTTGTTGTCTTCACACAGGAAATGTGTCGCTTCAAATGGCAAACATCCTCAAACTCGTTTTTCAATATGCACTGTCTGAAGTGTGAAGTCAAATCTGCCCTAAAAAAAAAAAAAAAAAAAAAAAGTGTTCAGACACTTATGTTAATCCCTTATCACACAAACCTATTGTTAAATACTTGATTAAACACAGGTATGGAAAAATAGATGATTAAGCTTAACAAGCGTAATTTTTAAATTAAATGGTGAATAAGCATTTAATGCATTAGAGGAGACATATCTAGATTCAATGAATGGAGTTTGGCAAAACAATGTACAAGTTTACCCGGCTTATTCCTATCAATGTCATTCAACGTAACACTCATGACAATTTAACGTTATGCATTAAAAGATAAGTCTAGTCGCTGCTTTATTATGTTACTATATCATTGTGTAGGTTGTATTTAATCATATGTATTAGACAAAATTAATAATGAAGTAAAAGGCTTTTATAAAATTATTTGACAAAACTAATAAAATGTCAACTTAACACAAGAAGGTCTATATTGCAATAGTACTGGAAGCTTCATAGAACATCGCAATTTTCGAAAATGAGGTTTTGCTGATTTGTTCAATTGTTCGTTGCTAAAAGTTATTATCGCTATCATCATGGTTTACTTCCTTTTTTCAATATAATCAAATATTTTCAGAATATATTATTATTAGTTTTTTATTCTTCTTTGTTATTTTTGCTCTATGAAGTTGACATCGTGGTATATTTTACTTTTATGATACTGAACAGAAATGAAATTATGTATCTCAAAAACGTCATAAATTCTATTTACAGGTAAAAAATGGAAAAGCTTGCCGCCAGAAGAAAAGAAAATCTTTATTGATGAGGCTGAACGACTACGAGTCCGACACATGCAGGAACACCCGGATTACAAGTACAAACCAAGGCGTCGGAAACATCCGAAAAAGGCTCTCCGCAAAGCTTTGGACAAATCATCAGAAGGAAACAGTTTAACCCAGCACAATAAGAAACATATTTATAATAAAGGTGCACTTGGCAGCATCAGTCACTCGCCAGTGACAAAAATGTATGGGGGATATCTAATGGATTGTAAAGACCCTGAAAATATGCAGTGCATTCTTCAAAATCCAAATACTCCCGAATCGTCATCATCTTCTTCTCCACCGCGGTCAATCTGTGCTTCCAACAAATACAGCCATGATCTTCATTCCAAAACTTATGAACAGCTTTCGTATCCTACGCTGACCCCAGAACATTCTCCTGTCGAGGTCAAGGAAAGTAAGTTTTCATTTTCAATAGCAGATACTTCAGCTCAAATGCAGTCAAACACAGAACAACAGTTTTACTCCGAATGTCTTCGCAGTTTAAGTAAAGGGAAATATCCAGAATCCTGTGGGATAAATATACCAGCACACAATTCAGGGGCAAACAACGCTTGCTATCACGACAGTATCGGTCCTCTAAGACAGTTGGTACAGAGTCCTTATATCCCAATGAACCCTTGGCAACCTTACATGTCAACCAATGCCCAAATGATGCCGTCGTATGCAAATACTGGTGCTCCAATCCCGTCTCAGTACCACGAAGGAAGCTATATGTCTTCTTATCTGAATAATATCAACGATCAACAGTTTATTCTGCAAAACATGTCTGAAGATGAATCGTTAGCCAACGTGGACCCCGAAGAGTTTGATCAATACCTGGTTGGAAACACGGGTACGCCTCAAGACAGGGGAGATAGCAATTCGCCATTCGGGTCAACGTCAGATGACAGCGAGGTGATTCAAAAGACTGATGCTCCTATAGTTCAAATAAAACTGGAACACGAGTCTAGCGAATCAGAGATGGATAACGTTTAGCACTTAGTATATCTTTTGATAGACATTTTGGTGTTGTAATAGTAATTACTGCAAAGTTTTAAATTACAGTAAATACATAAATTTAGATATGTGCAAATACATTTAGAATTTCATCATATTCCTTATCAGTCAATGTAACTTATCCAAAGAATATCTTCCTCCCATCTTAGACAGGGATATCAAACGTGATATCCTGTGCTAGATTGTTCTATCTTGTTCGATCTACATCATGTATATGGCCCCTTTCCGCGACATTTCGCAGAATTTTCACACTGTGATTGAAATGTTCTGTTTTCTGCTGCAGTGTTTTGTTGTCGTTAGATTCCTGATGTTATAGATAAAATATAATTTACATAGTGAAATACGTTTTTTTTCCTTTGTAAGGACCGACTGTATTCTTTAAACGTAGATTTAGCAGTGGAAAGGCCATATAATTTGTGGTCCTAAATTGGATATTTGTTCGAAGTAAGAGGTGCGAGAAAAATGATCAATTACCTGTAACTGTGGGCTAAGATTCTGTAACATCTCAACCTCGGCTTACGCCTCTGTAGGGATTATGTTACAGACATTTAGCCCACGACTGAGATAGCCCGTTGTCGCTCTGTTACAAGTAATAGATTTTATTAATCCAGATAAAGTCAAACATACCTGAATATCCCAAAACTTTGAACACTCATATTAAACTGTACATACTTTTCTTTGATTATTTTTATTGTGAATATGCTATTCTATGTTCGTAAGCAAGGTTGGTTTACATTATCAAACCAAATGCACAATACCCATGACATAAGTACTTGCTCATATATATATAAAATATAATCTTTGTTTTATTTTTGTTTCTTTGAGAAATACATACACCCATCTTTGACAGTCTTTGCTATATTCGAGCAGTGAACTATGACTTTATGAATAGATTTAAAAGAACTACGTATAAATCATTTCAGGCTTAAATAGGATAAATTGTTTTTTATTGCTAACTTACAAATCATAATAGCATCTTTTTACCTATTATCATTTTGTTTTTCTTTTCTTGGATATATTTTGTCAAGATAATTGAAACTGTACGCTTAAACATTGAGGTTTTCGATTTCTTTCGTACATAACTTCTTTTCACCTAATTTGCAATAATCGAATTACTGCTGATGAATTGAGTTCGAAAGAAGGAACCAAATATAATTTGTTTACATTATGTCTTCAGCAGGAATATAAATTGAAAAAAATGTCAATGAAAAAGCAAAAAGTTAAAAGGCAGCGATTTCTTTGCTGATCAATATAAAAGGACGCAACTCTGACAAGTTATTTTTTATATTTCCATCCAAATATAATTTTACAAGCGTTTTATTATTGATTCCATGTCTTTGCTGAACTATCAATATGTATCCCCATGACACAACAAAGGACCATGTCATTATCAATGTTTAATGCATATGTTGCTAGTACTTTTTTGGGAGGGTTGTCCTAAATGTATGTATATATTCTACTTAGAATTTCTTTCTAGACAGACTTTTTTATCATTTTCCTAAATGATCTGAAAAATCGAAAATAACACCTGTCCTCTTTATAAAGGTGTTTCATATGTGATATATATATTATTTCCAATTATTATTCTCTTTGAATTCAGCTCTTGTTATTTTTATCAATGTTGAACATTCCAGATCGTAGTTTGACATGACTACTATATTTATTGAATGATATTATGAACAGAATTGCTTACCTAGGAACTGATTCAAGATGCTTATATTCTCCACTTTAAAATTAATGTATTACGTTGCAAAGAAGATATACACTTATTGTTTTATGTTTGGGTACCATTTATCGTTAAAACTTTTTAACACCTTTATCAATAATCAAAGTTGCTAATCACTGTGAAAACCACTTGACTTAACAGTGAGATTTCGAGATCATATCTATCATTTTGAGAAATATTACACAAGAAGCCGTCATTTATCGAGGTGCATTTTTCATTTTCTTTCTCGGACGATGGTAACCTTATCATCTTATTGTGAAAAACCTTCTTGAAATCTTTCAGAATATTTCCTTCTTATGTCAGTTACACGAAGACAGCAAAATAATTTATAATATAATAGCCTGTTATGTAAATGCTTTCAATGGCCATATTAGGCAGTACAAATTTGGGTTTTTTTTCGCGGCTTTCAGTCTGAGAACATTATGTCATTTCGGTAGATGAAACTGAAATGTATATGTAAATTTAGTTCTAAAAACTAAAGATTAGTAATAACTAAAAACTTGTATTATGCCTTGTTTTATATGTCGGATCTGAGGCCATCCTTTCAGTTCTAGTGTTGTTGTTGTTGTAATGATGATCAAACCAGAGATCTGATGATTACCATGACAATGTTATCAGATAAAAAGGTAAGGTTATCTTTCGTAACCGAGACATCGTGCATTAATATTACAGTGTGATATTGTTTTCCTCCATGAATTCCATTTCACATGAAGAGTGCTATCTATTATTGTCATATTTTACATATATATGTGTTTCAAGATCGTTAACAAAGAAAAGCGAAAATGAAATAAAATAACTTGAAATTAATTCATGATTTTGTTGTTTTTAAAATTATAGTTATTTGCAACTGTCAATAATTTAGGATTACTTGATAGTTCTAATGACCTGCATGAAATGGCATATTTGAAACAAAATGAAATGCAGGTAATTAGAATGAATATATATAGTTAGCTGTGGAACTCTGTGCTCAGACAGAGGTTAGCTTATTGTCTGAACCGGATTTTCTTTTGGTACATTAAATATTTCAAACCAACAGCTGCCTAATAAACGTTTATTGTGCCATTTAATTACTAATACAGCCTTTTAATACTGACTTAAATAACGCTCTGTAAGTTGATAATGATGGAAACAATTTTGGCGGGAGATTCTATAGACAACATTCAATATTTCACTGAACTGAAACATTGTTGAATAGACAGGAAAACAATAGAGATTGACCTCAACAAAACGAACACCAGGAAGTACAGTACGTAGCTGCAGATGTATCCTTATCCGTTCACAGAGGCAAATCACCCCACTTCATCAAAATAAACGTGTACATATTCCTTGGAATATTTTAAATGTAAACTTGGGAAGATATACACATTACCAATGTGCATAAATGTTACTATGGAAAATATTATATGTATATATGTATCGTTATGAGGCGTTAAAAAGTAAATATAAGAGAAAAAGTAAATGACAAGGAACTCCAAACCCATTTATTTTCGCTACATATATAAATGATCTAGATGATGTTTTTCTCAATTCGAACTATTTACAAATATTTAAATACAGTTTCGTTTGCTCAAAACAATGCATAAAAACCGAATTGCTCAAGAAAACTGTGATTATTCTAAAAGATTTCTCCCTTTGTTCATACACTGCATTTGTCATATCATGACTACTGAAGTAAATAACATGATGAATACAGTACATGACACAAATAATACAGAACATGACACAATTAATACAGTACAATGTACATGACACAATTAATACAGTACATGACACAATTAATACAGTACATGACACAATTAATACAGTACATGACACAAATAATACAGTTCATGACACAATTAATACAGATCATGACATAAATAATACAGTACATGACACAACTAATACAGTACATTACACAATTAATACCGAATATGACACAAATAATACAGTACATGACACAAATAATACAGTACATTACACAATTAATACCGAACATGACACAATTAATATCGAACATGACACAATTAATACCGAACATGACACAAATAATATCGAACATGACACAAATAATACAGTACATGACACAATTAATACAGTTCGTGACATAATTAATACAGTTCATGACACAATTAATACAGTTCATGACACAATTAATACAGTACATGACACAATTAATACAGTGCAGAATACGATTAATTCAGTATATAACATGATTATTGCCAAATGTCAAATACAGTACATACCATTACTGCTGAAGTACAGGACATGCTTACTATAGTTCGTACATTGTAGCATGACTTATGCAGTACATGAAATTTTACTACTTTATATAACACGATTAAAACTAATTAAACTGAAATCAAACTTATAAAGAACATATTATAATATAGACTGCATGTAGGCAGTCTACTGTGTAACAGTCAAGGTTCAAATACATCATATCACAAGTACATAATAGCCGGTACTTTAAATCACATGTACATACAGTTGATATGGTATAAAAAAAACGAGTAGAGCCTTATCCTTTAATCACGTGAATATTCATGAAATGCAATGCGAATCATCTACATTAATATTTGGATAAGTTAAACATTTAAAAAAAATAATTAAAAAACCTGGTGCACGCCTTCCACACCAAAATAAGACTATGAACATGCTTTAAAGGATTTGCTATCTATATGTCACTATATGGACTTGAACAGGGTATAGATGCATGACGTCATATATCGTTCACTACTTCTATATAGTACTTAAAACAGAGGATGGAACCCTTACAATCGGAGGTTGTTGTGGTCAAAATTTTGTAACCACTTGTTTGCTCAGTATACACGAAATAAAATGATTCTTCATTTCTATCTTCATATGTGACTGTACCTTTATGATTCGGAAATATATACAGTATGCCAAAATTGAATTACACTGCACTATACAGCTGTTTTGTCCTTCTAAGACTCATTGGTGATGCCTGGGGTTAAAACGACGGAATCCTTATTTGTGTAAAATAATGTTGAAACAAAAGGGAGATGCGTGTAAGCTCTTAATTATATGAATTTCAAAAATTAGAGGAGTGATCGTTAACTTTGAATTAATAATGAATGAAGTATGTTTATCATGCACTGAGCCACTAACAAAACCTTCCATCGTGTATCGTGAAATATAATTCGGTAATTGATAAAGTATGCTAAAATGAATTACACTGCACCATACAGGTGAGATAAGACCCACATTAGGTACAAGAAAAGACATCAGGATGAAGATTATGGTTGATGCGTTCAATTACACCATGACGTAGTCAAATGCTTTTTTTAATTGTTACGTATGCTGACGAATATGATGTCATAATGGGAGCAAAATGAGGACAGTACTCTAATCGTTCGAGGAATGCTACACATGTTTCAAGAAAAGACATCAGGAAAAATATTATATGTAAAAATTACGTCATTCTTATCATGCTTTTATTCATAGACAAATTATAAGTGTGTCAGTACATTATTTCATGAAAATGAATTAGTGATTATAGCACAACCCATATTAGGCTGTTATCTAAATTAACCGTTCATTGAAAATATCATTCAAGAAAATTTCCTTATAAAAATGGACTGCAATTAATAAAGATTGAATACTGACCCGTATAATGGAATAAATTTATGTGCAACTAAATTCTCAATTTTCATGCACTCAATTTGTTACTTTTCAACAAGGTAATACTGTTTCTTTACAAAACCAAACACGTATATGCATAATACAAAACTGACTGATTGGTCTTATTCTGAGCATTTGCAATTATCTTTTTTTGTAAAAGGATCATGCATTTAATCGACATTTTAAGCACAAACATAAACAAAACATTGCGCCTCATTGTAACTGATTAAACTCAGTATCGTAAGTAGGTCGAGTACAAACATTTCTAATACTTGTTGTGTCTATGAATATTCTACGTCTGCCTAGAAACCTAGTGTAGAAATAACATGTGCTACAGAAAGCTAATTTGATGTCGCTAGTCTAACATTCACTAGTTTTAAAAACCGGACACAATCCATTCAGAAGTTAATATCGGAAACCAGGATGGCGTTAATCTTTTCCATCATACGTGGTCCCGTTGTGTAAGGCCAATGGACTTTTCGCATAAAACGGGACGACAAGGAGACAGGAAAACTTTCAGCTAGTGATAATGAAATGTACAAGAAATAACTTCCCCCCTTAACCATGAATCATCCACAGAAACTTACGGTTTCCGGTTATTGAAGATATGATTTTGAACTACTTTATTAAGGCAGTATACCAGGAATCGTAGACAGAATACCTCTACTTAAAATGTATATGTATTAAAGATATGTACAACACACATACAACAAGCATACAGTTGTATGATTTCTATGACTTACATACGTTTTACAAACCCCAAAGAAAACATTGAATGAGTTGAAAAAACAAGAGAACACCAAAGTGTCAACAAATCTAAAGTTCGATAAAACTAGAGTAAAATATGAACTAAGGAAAGATAGACATGGACACCATTGAAAAAGTAAAGAATAACTGGAAACAAAAATTAAGCCAAAATAATAACATAACATTCTAATAGTATGAGTTTTATATGGTACCAAAAAAATCATTTTCTTGAATATATTACAAATAGTGAAATGTTGCCGAAATAAGCGTTAACACAAATTTTAGTTCATGTTGTTGGCGCCTCGAATCTACAAAGGACAAACGTTGTTACATCCCATATGTTACAAATAAGTAAATATACGTTACAGCGGAAGAGTGAAAGATAAAATTGATCATTTGTGTATAGCGTAAGAGCAAAAGTTAAGATATGACAACAAAAACATTATTACTCGACAAAGAAAACTTAAGACCAGATCGAGAAATCAAGGAGATCTATATCATTGTTTGGACTCTTACATGCACGCGAAGACAACCCGCGTGTTTTCAAGTGTATTGCGTCTGTTATTCAGATACAAAGTATAAATAGTAAATGTGGTGGGGTGACAATTTATTATTAGTATACGCCGATGATATACACACCGTGTCGCACACACAACTAGGTCGGTACTTTGTTATAGCGGTATCGGGCAAAGCTCCACTTTTCCGGATCACAATGTGCATTATATATAAACAAATGATATTATCTAGTACTGTTGTAATTATGTGTGACCCGTTGACACTGATGCAGGCATGACATATAAATATATGTTCTCTCGTTTCATCTTGTGTTGTTGACAAAGTCAAAATGGCAAATAACATTAATGGTGCATATTGCGTATCCAAAGCGATGCATATCGACAAGTCAAAATTCTCGCCAATAGTAATGTGCCCGCTCAGTGTAAATTGTCTCCCCCATACATCATTCGTCTGATGATTGAAACAATGTTTTCCTGCCATACTTCCGGTGTTTGTGGCAATGATGTCGTACTTTCTATTCTAGTGTCTCGTTTACTGTTGCTGTATCGACTTTGACTTCTGGAATTGTACAACAAATAATATAGTTCAGTGATTCGTTGTAAATGACTGACTTTTCCTTCAGAGTATTGTTCTGTTCAAGGGTAGTTTAAGTCTTGTTTCATGACCCCCCTAATGAGTCATACAATCTGAGTTCCTTTGTTATTTGTCTATGTTACGTAACAATATCATATACAAATGTACACTTATAGTATGTTAGATATATCAAAATTACTCAAAATGTATTTCATTGGTGTCAGTGGTTACTATATAGACTCTACACTGATTTGTCAACCGGGTGAGTGTTCTTGCAGGGGTGAGGAATTGTGCTTCGAACGCAGCAATATAAGCATTATTTGTCAAATTGGTAAAACATCGGGAAGGGTTGAGAAATGATACCTTAACAGGGAGAGGGGTTTACATAGACAAGATTAATTATTGATGACCTAAACTGTGATACTTAATGGAAAGACAAAAGCAATAACATTTAAACAACAAAGCTTTGTAAATGTTAATGAATTGAACGCAATAAGTGGTATGATCTGTTCATAATCGGTGATATCGTGTGTACTTCCTGGTTTACTATTAGTACTGCTGTTAATTAGTGAGGTCGGAAGTGTAGCACGTGCCATATCAGTTAATAATTATATCAAGCTTTAAGATGATATATAATTAATTTTGATTCGGAATGATTCTAAACATCGTAGTCTGTTATTGCAAGGAATATATAGCACATCTCTCTTCAATAAGATTCATTTGTTTGGAAATATGTAATATCGAATTTTTACTTTAAACAACAATAACGTCGTATCAAACGTGTCGCTACGTTTCAAGACTGACTAGTCCCTTTGCCAAGCTATGACTGAGTTCGACCTTAAAACGTTGCGACACGTTTAATACGTATATTGTTTGTGCATAAAGTAAAACTTCGATATTAAAAAACGTCTGTTCTATTTTCAGTTAGTATCATTAAAACTTATTTCTGACAATTATAAGCGTACAATTAATATGATATTATAAATCAACCTCATTGTGTTTGATACACTTCAACATTTCATCACGACAGCGACTAATCTACTATACAACCGAATGGTTCTCCGGTTTCAGCTCGCTATAACACGTACAGTCAATGTGTACGTCCACAACGATACATTTACCTTTACTGGATTGAACCCCATAGATATCAAGAACTCTTGTTATGAGTAAAAATATGTCTGATTTTGTTTTCTTTACTGTCCTAACAATCACGTCTAACATTTTCTAAGGCCAAGACTTACTTGATGTAGAGAAATCACCCCAATTTTCGCTAATTGTACAAATGTTGTTAGGGAGACAAGAGAAACACATATTCACCTAGACGAAGTTGAAGTCGCTTTACAGATTCATAACTTTACATATACACCGAAATAAAAATCCACAATTGCATTAAATGAGCAAAAATTGTTTGTGTGTTTGCTTTTTTTAAACAAGATGAAACGTAAACATTCGTCAAGAAAAAAGTGTTGCAATTGGCAGATAGTATTTGGACATCGCAACTGAACAAACGCTTCTAAAAGTAGTAACATCGAGTGAATAGCACAAATCAACGATCACCATGTGACTGTGATCTAACCAATGATGATGCGGGAAAACCTGTTTAGCCTAATACTGACAGTTATCAAGTGGTGACAGCAATGCTACTTATGGTGCACTTCTGGTCATGAAGCACCCACATGTTATCGTTAATTATCACACACATAACACGTCTATATTCGGTTACAACCCTGCGTAATCTCCATTTATCTCCATGATGGGGTCATATAATCTTCTTATCAGTATAAACATGACTGGTAGGCGAGTTTTATTGAGGCATGTTGTCATTTGGTAGCAATAATAAATTTGGTAATTTCAGTTTTTAAATATAGCTTTTAAATTTTCCTCGTGATGTAACCCGTTTGTAATAACAACATGTCCACTCATACATGCATTGAAACCCCAACTTCAAAGTAAGACATTTTACCTGCAGAAATCAAGCAATGTCCGGGCCTCCACTTCACGATTACCGACACTAAAAAATACCTACATCTCTGATATTTCACCATTGCGGTCTCCTAAGAAGGAGGTTGTATGCTGTAATGATAACCAGTCTAATATTCGCGATGTGATCATAGTGTTAAATCGTTTAAAGCTGATACGAGTACGATACGATTAATACAAACATTTATGTCGAACGTATCGGGCCGTGGGCTTGGCAATGTTAATTAACTTTGATGATTTAATGCAGACATCAACAAATACTTATGTCAACATTTTTATACAGAGGTTTGAATATAAACTTAAAACACGTGAATTAGTTGCTGTTTTTTCGAATTGAAGCAATGGAAAGGTTAACTTTTCGCGACCTCCGATATTTGTTTTGGTGGGGTCGAGGGAGGGGAGTTCATGTTACTTTTCCTTTTATTTTGGTGTTTATTCGGCTACCTGTGTTTGTTGTTTCTCCCTGCAGAATTGGGGGTTTCTTTGGGTGTCTCCTGCTTAGGGGTAACGGTGAAACCAAAATTGATCTGATGTCCACATCGCAACACTAATGTGTGTCTTTTCTTTGCTCTTCTACCTTCGTTTTCGTTATGGCGGTGTCTCCCTAGGCACCTGTCTTCACGAGACTTTAGCTGAAGGGAACACGTTAAACCTTGTACAAAAGATGAAAACAACATTATCTTGCCAACAATGTCTTTTCATATACCGTGTTAATGTATATGATCGCTTAACACCTTGAAATGACCTTGACGATGCCCTAATTATATAGTTTGCCAGTAAATACATTGTTCACAATAATTAACCTGCTACGTCACAGGTCAAACTTCTATGACGTAGGTACAACATCCGGGTACTTGAGATTCTTCCTCCTCCGGTAGATAATGTGGTCTACAAGGTAGCTGTGTGGCTATAGATCAAAGTACATACATCCTAGCAGCCCTAGTGAATAGATAGAAGAGAAGACAAAGGAAAGGACACATGAACTACTCAGTTTTCCTTCCGCTTGACCACCGTGGGACAATCTATTCGGACGCTGTTCGACGGCTAGTTCGAATTCCATTACAATGATCCAGAAACATAAAACATTTAGTCCTTTATTCATTTTTTCCGTTTGTTATTTTATTTCCCAATCTCATAAGCATATATTAGTAGCTAACTTATATAGAAATATTAGAAACACTGATCCCTCAATCACAATATTAACAAAATGTGTTTCTCGTATTACATTATCAGCTTTGGGAAGCTTTATCATAGTGAACATTTGCTTATCATAAGGTTAACATTATGAGGCATAGTTAACCTCAAAAACCATCAGGTAAGGACATTGGCCTTCTTATACCACCAGGTAAGTAAGTGATGTACATCATCCTTCAATATGAAAATTTGAAATGGGGGCAATTGTTTTGAACTTCATTGAACCTGTCAGTAAATAATGCTGTTTTGTATCCTGACCATGTAGATTATAAACATGCCTATATGCCGCCATAGAAAAACAATCCTAAATAGGCAAGTTTATTATTGGTGTTTGTTTTATGATAGATGTATTATTTAACAGAGAGTGGTCGTGCTCAATGCTTTATCGTCTTTTATTGTTGCATTCCTTTTCAATAGATATCAATTAGCTAAGTCTGCTACATTCCCGTCTAATTAAAAACACGGGAAACATAAACGTCGTGAGTTAATTGCCTTCCTACTATAGTTAACGGTTTTGCACGAGATCGAAATCCCACAATTTTTTTTATGAAATTTTAATGATTTTTGTAAGACATGTATATACTGTAATATACATCAGACAACTGACTTGATGTACCGAACGGGGCCAGTTCCAAATCGAGACGAGAAGGCCTATATACTCTCGAATATCTTTGACCAGGTACTACACCAATCGTAGACAAAGTCATACCGTACATTGTTAACACGTAATTGTACACGCACTTACAGCGTAGCCGAATCGAGAAGTTGTCATCTCGTATATTTTAAACACTTTCACTTCACTGGTCATTTGTCTAAATATAGTGACAAAGTACATCATACTTAATCACCGAAACGTCACATATAAACTGTTTACTGATTGTGTTCTATAAACCTATATACAATGTATAATTTACAACTTAACTGTAACAAATATAAACGTACTATCTGACCGTGAAAATGTGTGTCAGCCGTTGTAAACATAGACCGTAAAATCTACCCATGGACATTTCATGTTTTACAGCAGAGTATGTTAAAACATTGTAAAATCTACCCATGGACATTTCATGTTTTACAGCAGAGTATGTTAAACATTGTAAAATCTACCCATGGACATTTCATGTTTTACAGCAGAGTATGTTAAAACATTATAAAAAGTCTACGGTATTATATAATAGAACCATTTAAATCCCGACAGCTTCAATTTGTGAAGTATGAATATTTTAAAGGGACCGTTTCTCAATCTTAATGTGAGGAACACGTTTTTTTGCGAATCACTTGAGTACGTATTAAACGATTTCTAAAAGTCATGGTTTTAATCTGTCCAGTTCCACTACCCATATACAGAGTTTCTTTTTGTCATTTTGTTTTCATTCGGTTCGCGTTCCATTTCGTTTGTTGAATATAATGCTAGCCTTTCTGTAAGAGTTTTACTTAAAATTAGCAGTAAATGTGCAGGAATACATGTACACAACGTGTACTCCGGGTATATTACCTGACTGTTTATTGTTCATTCAACCAACTGCTTCCTATTAAAGGGTGTTAGACGACAGTCGTAAACTATCACCTCAGTCGTGAGAGTGTTCCCCACGTCAGTGAAATATACTACCCTGGCCATGTTGTAATGTCGGTCTAAAGGTCTCGGATAGTAGCAAGTTTTATATTTATTATCTTAATTGTCGTAAAACCGAGTCACTTAATGGGACATGTCGTGTTAGCTGTTGTAAATGTACATCGTCGGGAAATGTTGATTAGAAATTATACCAACAAACTTCATTCTATATTGTTGTTGAAATCATCAGAACTGCATCGCTTAAAATTAGATAAGCTGATCAATGACATCTTCAATACGATCGTACGAACTGTATTCAAATCACAAATCGCCCCATACTACATTTGCAGGTGGTCTTCTATCCATGTGTGCAGAGGTATACAAACAGTATATATACATGTAGATGCATGATATATGATAAATGTTCTTCGAATAAATTTATTGTCTTTTTGATACTTATCAGATAAACATTGATCTGTATTACTGGAGTGTTCTGAAGACGTATTGTGACCTTGATATTTCTTTTTTTTTAACTTTAGACATAATAATTGTATACCATTACTACAGCGCGCTATGTTTCGTTATGTTTCGAAGAACAAATTCGTAAGCATATTGCAGGAGACATCTCGGCTCCACGACAAAAACGTCAACGCAAAAGCTTCACTCACCTCTCGCACATGGCTAGAAATACCTGATCATTCAATGACGAATGTCACGGTGAAATATAAAATTATATAATGCTTCTTAAAATTCATAAATAAATGGCTGTTGTTTTATGGGAATAAAATTGTAGGCTATGGTGCTTACCTTTTCGAAGTTAATTTGATAAAAACAAAAAAAGCACTCGTAACCTTTGTGTGTAGCTAGGATCTAAATGGTTACCCTGCATTATCAACACCTACTTATAACTTAAAAGTTACTGTTTGTCTGAAATGTTAGTTCAGCCGTAATTTACGTACATCTATGCATATAAAAGATACTTGTTCCACTCATTTCGGTATCGATATTTCCATTAGGTTGATGTATGTTGTAGATTTAATACTCGAGCCGCCGAACCGCGCCTACATTCGTAAGACTCTCTCATCAACACCCTCGATTTATCGCCTGAATTATAGGCGTCGGTTCGATGACACTTGAAATGCTACCCTTAACACAGGGAGAGATAATTGAGAGAGGAATTCATTCAAAGTACATCATTATAAGCCCTGAGGGATTTCAAGTCATAGAAGGTAGAGTTATATTAAGGTAGTGTATTCCTAAAATTATATTTACAGCAAGCAAATAATTATTATTTATCAATTTTTCAAAAGATTTTTGTACATTTTAGCTCATTAGATATATGGAGTATCTGTCTTATAAAACAAAGTACCGAATTCGTTATCCAGTTCTTTTAAAAAATCTAGCATTTTACATTTATTTGAGAAGCAAAAGAAACCTACCTTTATTTTTATATCTGTTGTGGTTTATCATGCATCGTTTCTGAAATTCATCATGCTTACGTCATGATCTGAATTAGCCAATCAGCTGTGATAGTTAAAATTCATAATCACTGAAAACTGGTATATTACTAACGAGGAAGGGAAAGTAATTGATCTTAACATTGAAGTTGAAACGTTTGTAGCTGTACACCATAATTTCAGTAAACAATATAAGATTAGAGTCTTTCAGGTCATCACATCTGGCTTCACATCTGTATTGCAGTCCATGGGAGCTTATAATAACACAATAATCCTTTATAACATATATTTTAGATATGCATTTTATCGGTTAAAATGATCACTCGAATTAAAACATAATGCACCTTCACATGAAATACTTATTAACGCAGATAGCAAAGGGAAACAAATAAAATTATGATATTATTAGGGATGATGCTTGCTGTGATAGCATACAGGTGTAAGTTATTATACCACCTGCGTGAATGTCACACATTCTAGTGTTACCTGTTACACTGCACAGGTTTATATAAGTACATGTAACTGGAGAAAATGTCGACCTTGACGGATTCTGACAGAGTTGACACTACGTGAGCGACCTTTACGTGGAGAGAGGATGTGTACACAAGACCACAGGGGGCGGTCTCTTCTTAATAAATCTATTTTTAATATCTGTGAGTAGCGTTCCTTGATACTCTTTCGCTTCAGCCAAGGTTTATACCTTTATTTATAGCAGTTCAGCAAGAACTTGTGACCATATATTATTTTGAATAGGCGCATAATTTACTGGCGTGAGTGAGTAGATTCACCATTCTACGGACAGCAATAGTACACAGGTAAAGTAACACTTGTAGATGATATTTTATATGAATTATATAATAAAAGAAAGTTATCTATTCTGTTATGATACAACAATTTTGAGATACCTAATAATCAGCGAAATGAAATACCGACGAACACTGTGCTAAAGATGTATTTTGCGGCCTTTACAAAGGTACCTTCTTGATTTGATATGCCAGCTCTATTTGTAATAAATCAAACAGCATACAGCTTGGTATACTTTTGTAACTCGAGCCTCTCAATATTGCCTGTATACTCTAAACTCAATTGTTCCCCAAACACTTCATGGTTACTAGCACAGAGAAAGTTATTCCTTCTAAGAATATAGAAGATTAAAATAGAACACGAACTCAATTGCAAACGGGTTTTATCTTGCAAAAGGATCAAAATACAAGGATACCAAATAAAATTTAAGGAATAAACATGTTTCTAAAAACAACTGTAATAATACACGTTCAAGAGTGTGACAAAGCACATTTATGTAATATAATTAACTCGTTGTAACCAGGATGTCGTATTGTAAACAAGTCTTCATTACGTGACGAGTTTGGTGTGTTTCAAAATTACATGTTTGTTTGCGTACATCATTCACTATATCCTGTACAAAGTATGGCAACACTTAATTTACAATTACATTAGAATTGTTTTGTAGCCAAACATTGTTATAACGAAACCATTCCAAAATAATTCATCTCCAAACTTAAATAAAGAATGCGTGGTTAATGAGTTAAAGTATTGTTGTATACTTGGTATTGGTATTGGACTATATCGCAGTTGGCTTGTCAGGAATATGACTTTAGATGTGCTGCAATATAATGTACTATCTAAATAACGCCATGGGTATCAACGCCATCTTCTGGTATGATGTATCTTTTTCAAGGACGAGAACAGGGGTTTGCTTTTGCATGGTGTTAACGATTTAATAATCGCCATTTATCTTCATGGCATGTCATTTCATATCGAAATTGAGGTAATAGAAACTCACTTCGCCTGATTTTCAATATGGCAGCATATTTATTACGAACGTATGGATTGGCAAGTATTCGTACTTTTATTGTGCTTAAATACAGCTGTAGATGTTCGTCATTTGTTTTCCGACACTTCTGGTGCTCGTTGCAGTATAAATCACTATTGCTTGTGTATACATGCATATGGAAATCTATTTAACAACGATATGTGCATCTGATGTATTTATTGTATACTACATGTCTTTCAACCTCCGTGTTAGAGGAAACACACAGGCTTACCACAACAACAAAACTCGTAATAACACCTGTTTTCTCGCTACGCGGAGAATGGTTCCAACTTGACCCCAGTAGGCTGCTAAGCAACTGTAAAATTAAACGCCTTCGGATGAAAAAAACAACATCAAAATTGACCTGTTGTTCCAGTTGAAAAGATTAGATAGGTTTATATTTTTCTCTCCTGTCTTTATTATTTATTTCCATTTTAGAGATCTACCTATCATCTCACTTCAGCAAGAGACTACTTGTTTTAAGAGTCGATACGTTCTGATGTTTTCCATTATAGTTATTTTATTGTGTATTGAATCTCTGTTTGGAAACCACATGTACAAAATGACCACTCTTAGATTTTCTGATGATGGTCCCCTAATGCAGATTTGTCTGTACATCATGTGAAGTCCCCGTGTAATCATTTCCTGTATAAAATTTTGCATTGAAATGTTGTTTAAATACACGACAAAACGCTTTTCCGTGGTTCTGATTAAAACTAATGACTATCACGGTTATGACTTGATACTTCAATATCAAGTTCCTATCCAGGATATTTGTGATAAATGAAACTGGTGTGATTAATGTTACCTATATATAAACTGTTTGAGGGGATTCGATTTGAACCACAACAAGTCACACCAACTAGTAAAGCTTATATAACGCCCAAATGCTTGTTCCTGCCGATCATCCGTGTTCAAAATTTACAAAGAGAAAATCTATCAATATTTGTTCAACTTTATACATTTACAAAGACCTGCATGTATTGGGTACTTACAAAAGAAACGAAAAACAAAATTATATCAAAATCAGTGAGAACATTAAGAAATAATGTACATTTACATAGTTTTAAGATAAATTAATCTGAAACCTGTATGGTTGTTTGGTTGTCCTTAAAATGGATATCAGGGTTCCTCTGTTCGACGCCTGATACGCTTATCGAGTCGTTAACATAAAATTTCAAAATGCATAATTTTTAGAAGCATTCGAAAAGTTGCAAAATACTTTTGTTGCTTTTGTCTTCAAATAAACATTTAACTTTGCTTTAAATAAATTTTGAAATCCTTAAAAAGTGATAATAACCTTGATTAAATGTTTACGTTATGTAGCGTGAAGCTGACCATACTTTGAACCCCTGTTTTCTAGTTGAGAGTGATTACCATCGTATGGGTGTCAACCTCCTTTTAGTCTGTATTATTACTGTGCACTATATATACTTTTACACCTAATGCTATGTATGGGGTCATAAACACGTAATTAAATCTCAGCGCATGTTAGCTGCTGATAAGGATGTACTGAGATAAATAATCTGAAAGCTTACACAAAGAGATTGGAGTTTGAGCACGTGCACTGTTAATTATTCCTCTGTTAACCCTTGTACAGTAAATGTTGACTTATCAGACCAGACCAATCGAGGTCAAAATATTTATTGTAAAATTAGAAACGTAATCACAGCGGGTTCATGGTACATACGTCTCATCTTTCGACCAAATCCATACGCATAAATAAGAGTGGTGTATTGTTATCTTGATTTTACAGTAACGGTGGAGCAGCATCATATATAAATTGGACTGGGGTTTAAACTACTTAATACTAGCACGCTGAAGTCGTTGTATGAAGTGGGTTGAAGCCTCCCATACAGGGGATATACTCATGTGGAGGACCCTTTACCTGCTGGACAGGATACACGAGTATTTAACTGTAGCTGAATATGTTAATGTAACATTTGTATTACTGATATTTTCAACTTATTAAAAAATTTAATATGCGTGGTATTTGATTCAGATTAATCGGCATCCGTTACGAAGAGTAGTATTGGTCCGGAAGAAAACCTATTTAAATCAAATCATTTAACATCAAATTACATTTCGTACAAAAATATCCAGATATATAATAAATGGATAAAATAGTTTATTGATCAATTCATTCTGAAGAAATTATATGCTTATCATTGTCATATGTTTTTATTTCAATTTCAAAATTTCAATGTCTTCACCATTAATAATGTTTCAGCATGAGTAAGCTCACTGGTGACCTACACACTTTTATCGATTAAGATGGGACAGCTTGACTTGTGTCACGTTTGTTGGAGGAAACAACTGGTTCCGTCTGTGATGTTGTTTTAATTTGATGTGTCCTTGGTTTCTATTATTTCCTTTTCGTATTAACTTTGACCTTGGGTGTTTGTTTCGTTGTTTGTTCATGCTTTGGTTTATTTTCCTTTCAAGTTTATTGGTATAATGACATACATATAATGACGCGAGAATGTCTTAGGTGGTCAACCGGCGACAAAGTGTGTGAACGCGCTGAAATATGAATGTAATAAATGTCAGCTATTGAAAGTCAGTTCTTCGTAGCACATCTCTTTGTATATGTGTTGTGATACAAGGAGAAAACATAGAAGATGTTTAAACAAAGAGTAAGATATTGTGTGCTCCAGAAGATACAAGAAGCGCTTCCCCTCCTGGCGCGTGTTTCTCTAACCGTGTAGCTGGCATTTATTCGGGAACAGTGTACATGAAATACTATTTTAAGCATAAACTATCAGCAAATTGCTTCCTAAATCCATGGGTATTAAAGTTTACCAATCCCAAACTATATTAATTAAAATAACAATGTATTTGGTGAGAAGAGGTGTTATTATATCTTTCACAGTGCATCTATCTGTCAAAGAGTAGAGATATCAATTTTAGTTCTGACCAATCAGAACGGTCGTGCTCTCTATTCATTATATTCAAAACCGAATTTGTTAGTTCAAAATACAGATGAAGCAATAGTACAATAGGTGATTTTTGGTGCAGCATTGCTCCATGCATGATAATGTGCGACTATCCCACACAAATCGTCGACATAATAGTAGAAAATAGTAGAACTGCGTTATGTAAGCCATTCAAACTTGCTTGCAGCTTTAGTGTTCAGCGTGTTGCCATCAGAATACGGCGTCATAGATTACGCTTTCAATTTTTCCACTGTTTTGACACAGAAACATTTCCGTTGTTGTGTGTACTATAAATATGTGAAAATAAGTATCAAATTATTTTTTTCCTCGTTGAAAACCAAACATATTTCTCTGTTCTTCGCACTCGTGAAACATTTCGGTATTCTACCATACTTGTGAGATATACATGTGTATGGTATTCAACTTCATCGCCTATTCGAAGTTTAACCTTATACTTTGCACAATTGTATTTTTTCCGTTTTTATTAGTTAAAATCAAAACCCATTTGTGTTACTTACAACCTGATAACACATTTATGTAGTATTCCCTACATTTAAGACATGCACATTTATTCCGATCCGATCCGAATTCTAGTTCTGTTAGGTTATATTTGAGATTTTTAAAAACCTTTTCAATAATATTGGAAAAACTTCAAATACATTCGACTTAAATACAGCGAAACATAAATGTAAATTTTTTTTTTTGAAAAAATTGCGTCTTAAGTATATACCACTCCAGAAGATGGGAAAGGTCACTGTTCGTCATCACAGCGGTACTGGAGAGTCGGCATCAGCGACCCGACATTAGTCACCTATCTAGGCCATAACAGTTCGGGTAAGACAGTGTATGGTTAGCATGATATGATATACAACAAACTGACTTTTCAGCTTTTCATCCGTCTCTGAGTAATAGAGTAGTAAGTCGATAGTGACAACGTTACGTTTCACATTGAATCATTCAATCACGCGGAGCATTACGTGTAACTCGACCTTAGTTATGGTCATAGTGTAAAACAACATTTTTTCCGGCTGAATGATAAGCGTAAGACACGCACGTGATTACACCATACACCTACCTCGTCCTTTTAGGACTCTATTGTGATGCTTGTGGCCGAAAACTTTGGTCACTTTCTATCAAATAATCAGTAAAGTGTGTGTATTTAAAGCGTGCATCTTAGAAATCCACCAGCAGTGCATGCTGCCATATAAGTTGAAAGATGAACGTTGCCCCTACAAACTTAGGTAAGATAGAGTATACCATTCCTTATCGGTGATAGTATGCTAGAGGGGCCTCGTCCATGAACAGGGTGGGTCTCGACACATCCTAATTCGCTCTTTTTATTTTGTCAGTTTTTTCACAAAAACCGCTGAAGGCTATATGCTACCTTACACATGATTACTTCAATTTGTGTCAAAGTTATCTTCCTTGATGTCATAATTCATAATCACTCCAGAGTTACAACTGCATGTACATGTAATTTCGTGTTCCCTTCAATGTACCATCAGGTAAGTAGCCAAGATCAGTTAACAATTCATAAAACGTACTTCTGTGTTTGAAATTATTTTTAAAAAGCGTTGCATATCACGGATGTATCATTTATCCTTAAAATGATGATTCGATTTGACTTTCCCAAACACTTCATAATTTTAGCTAAAATTACTTATTGAATCTTTACAATTCACATATTTGCATACTATAAATATAGTCTTTCTAATACAGTGCTCGGATTGCGCATTGCATAGCACACACGGCTCTCACCAAGGCGGCCGGGGTTCGATTCTGCGATTCGGACGTAGAAATGTATGGGGTCACCTGCCCGACCACGTGTGTTTTCGTCGAGTACTCCAGTTTCCTACCATATTAAGACCCCCGTGCGCTAACATCCGGGCCAACAAGAGTGATTAAGATAAACAAAAAAGGAATAAAGTTTACATATACATATATATAAGATTGTAAAGCGATTTTTTTTATCAAGTCAGTATATATAGGTAAATTAATTCATCTTTTTTTAGCACTTTCATTTGCACTTTGTGTTTTAATAAAATGCAATGAAAATTGTCTGGTGTTAGGTAAAAAATAATTTATTGTGAAAACAAATGTAACCAGGTGTAAGCGTACGTGTCCCCATGTACGCGTATGTGTGTGCATGGTGAGCGAGACGCGCATGCGCGAGATATTTACCTGTCCCCGCACCTGTATACGTGGCATGACTCTATTAGCGACACCTCACAGTAGCAGACGTATTACCCTACACTGACTCCTGCTGTCTCCTGGTAAGTCATTGTAGATATCATTACTCATATTTCACAATGTCTATTTCATATGTATTCCATTGCTCATTTATATATTGTATGTTATTACCTGCAATGCGTTATTCGTGTTGCAGGCTCTCGTCTATGGAATAAACGTTATCTAAAAGAAAACCTACGACTCGAACGCATTTGTTACGACGAAAGGGTTACACTTTCAAAACGATGTGTCAGCTATTTCAAGTCTTAACATGTGTTCGGGAAATGGCCGCTTACTGAGAAATATGACTTGTAATGTTTGAGGAAATTAAATTTACACATAGAAGTTGTTAATGGATGTTGTGATTAATACCCTTTTCTATTTGTTACATGAAGTTTTACGCACTGATTATTTGGGAAATTCTTTGATACAAAGCTGTTTACATAAATTACACAATGTGCTATATTCAAATTAATTTAAGTGTTTTGTTTACTCACTGCATTATACGAGCCTCTACATAGGCTACGCAAAATGTGTGTAGGTCATGGTCATTTGCTGTGATGGCGGTCATTCATTCATAACATGTCAATGATTCACAGATAGCACTTAGCCCCTTGTAAAGTTTCTTTCCTGTATTCGGTGTAAAATACAAGCCATTCATCTTATCTTAAGTGTATCGTAGCTAGTACGAGACGTATATCTAACTTGTCGCGTTGAATGGGTGAACGGTCAAAAATCAAAGGTGACGTTTCAATTTGACCTATTACAGTTTTCAAATGCAGAGGCATCCGCTGGCAGAAATGTATTTCCTGTGAGGTTAACCATCACGTGGCGTACAATGTTCCGCATGAGTTATTGTGTCTGAGAGAAGGCTATTGAACTTTTTTCTAGGTATTTGACATGGGTCAGTCAATTATTAGTTATAGGATAAAAGGAAATAATTGCACAAGTACATTATATCCCACATTCAAAAAATAAACACTTAAGAAATGCGGTGAGGATTATAAAGCTAATTAAACACAGTGAACTGTTTTAAATAGACACATATTTCAGAAGTACTTAAAACGAAAATAAAAGTGAATATAGCAATCCTGCGCTCAGTTAGATTTGAAACAAAATAATCGTTGTTAAGTCATAATTGTTGTTCATACCAATTCAAAAATGAAATGCATTTAATCAATATACATCGTTATGTTTGTCACAGGAGCTGGTACATGTTAACAGAACATTGATTGATGTCTGCGACCTCAACATTAGGAACAATGTAATATTGGTTGTATTGCAGTCTGGTTCCATAATTAATCGCTATTAATCTCCATAGCGAATCGTTTGCTTTATAAAAATGTGAATGACATGAATATGTTTGGATTGTGTGGACTTTATCGCGTAAGTATTTATGTCTAGAGAAAGGTCTAGTATCGCTTTAAGCAATAGTGTTCTGAAACACACTACACAACGGATGTGTGTAGTCTAATTAATGTGTGTCTTGTTCATGAGTTGAAATCAAACAGACAACTAAAGTTAGCCCCAGTGAACTCAGGTATGTTCGATGTTTTATTGATTACTTCAGATAAACTAAATGTACTAAAACGAAACTATCCCCGATTAAGGCAGCGTCCAAGAGCTCTGTGTTATAATCGGCATTTTTCTAACTATGATTTGCTTCCCCATCTACTTTAGCAAAGTGTAATATACGAAGAAATATATTTTCACGTAAGAATTTTTTAATTTTCTTTACCACAAAAACAACTTGGTCTGTAGTGAGGATTCATTCACCGAAACTCTTTTACGCTACACTTCACAATGTACCAGTAATGATGTTTGCTATGTCAGTAATGTTCTGCAATATTACTGATACTCATTTCAGAATGCTCTCAAAAATACTCAGTCTTACCAAGTTTTTACATGAATATAGAAAAAATATCACAAAGACTTCTGAAACAGTAAAACTGCCGACACTAGAAACGTGACGGTCTCTTTAACTTAAACACTTCATGTATATCTTGCTCGATTGTATTGACGCATGTTAATTAAACCATTTCATGTTAGGCATTTTGTTTAGTTAAATCATCGGACTGTGACTGTAGGCATCCCTATGAGGACTCCAGATTTGTCTTCCAAAATGGTTATCACTTTCACCAATATACATATTTAGTACATCACATGATAAAATATAGGATGCTCATTGGTCGCTTACACCAGTTCTATTTAGTACAGTAATCGAGCTACCTTGACAACGGCTTTGTGTTCCTTGACAGCACCATACTATTGTTTTTCTAGAGGGGTACTATA